>JANHFX010012726.1:0-12278 GCA_027560015.1 Chloroceryle amazona | reverse complement strand
CTTCCTTCCTTCCTTCCTTCCTTCCTTCCTTCCTTCCTTCCTTCCTTCCTTCCTTCCTTCCTTCCTTCCTTTTTATTGATAAATTCTCATTCTGCTGCCCTTTCCACACGAGAGGTACACACACCTGGGACAGAGCTGCAACATGAGGTAGAGGGTCAAGACTAGCAGCTGATGTAAGGGGGCAGGTCTGTCAGTATGTTGAGCCAGGAGTACTGTGGAATGCTTTGTGGGTTCGAACTCTAAAGAGGAGTATGTCCCAGAGCCTTGGTTGATCCATAAGCTGTTGGTGAGAGGTGTATCTGTGCAGGAGAGAATGAGAGCTTCTATGATCACATCTACTGCACAGAGACTTGTAATACAGCTTTAAGTTTGATGAGATCAGAAAGAGAGCTACTGAAGAAATGAAGAAGCAGAGTAATGCATTTAAGGTTTTGGTCTAGAAAAAAATGGTCTTTTCAGCAGTAGTCTGTTGTCTTAACATAATAAAACAGCTCAGTCATAGAATCACAAAATGGTTTGGGTTGAAAGGGACCTTAAAGATCATCTAGTTCCAACCCTGATGCCATGGGCAGGGACACCTTCCACTGGACCAGGTTGGTTAAAGATCCATCCAACTTGGACTTGAATGCTTCCAAAGATGGGGCATCCTCTCTGGACAACCTGTTCCAGTGCCTCACTAACCTTACGGTGGTGTAAAGCATTTCTTCCCAATATCTAATCTAAATCTATTCTTTTTTCGGTTTGATACTGTTACCCCTTGTCCTATCGCTACACTCCCTGATAGAAAGCCCCTCCCCGTGTTTCCTTTCAGCTCCCTTTAGGTACTAAAAGGCTGCTATAAGGTCTCCTGGGAGCCTTCTCTTATTCAGACCGAACAACCCCAACTTGCTCAGCCTGTCCTCACATGGGAGGTGCTCCAGCCCCTGATCATCTTTGTGGCCCTCCTGTTATGACATTCTTTTGTGTGGAAGAGTCATTTTTATCTATGACTGATTTTACCTCACTCGTCTCTATTAATTTAATAATAAAACAAGTATCACAGGATGAGAAATAAGCTTCCAAATGTAATGACTAATTTCTTGCATAACTCCTCTCCCTTCTTATGTCCTGTGCACCCACATGCTCTAGTTAAATAGATGATACATCTAGTTTTGTGTATTTTTTTTTTTTCAAATAAAAATCTTGGCTGGAAATGATAACTTGAAGTATTATCCCACACCTTTCACATAATATGTTTTCTTGTGAGTAATCTGTTGCTTGCCTTTAAGTTTCCAGTGATGTTAAAATAATAAAATGAGGTGAGAGGAGACAAAATGTGTCAGTAGGGCACTGACTGAAGTCATGCTGTACCCAGTTTATGAAAAACTGTAGTAGTTCTTTCCAGCCCGAAGTATCAGTCAGGTCTGGAGGATATGTGTGTTTTAAGTTGGACATACTGTGAACCTGCAGAAGCAGCACAGCAGGTAAAAGTCAGTTTCTGATGATTCTTGCAAATCAGCTCCCAGTTATCCACGATTGGATTATCTGGTTTACAGATTAACTGTGCTAAGGGACCAAGGACAGACTGATTGCTATAAGGGTTTACTAGAATGGGCTCCACAGTATCTGCAATACTCCCTGCTGTTTCTTTACTGCCACCTTGGATCTGGAAAGGCTAACACTGAACAGGGACAAGTAAATACAACTAGACCCAAGGTGCCTTTCTCTGAAAAGCAGCAGGATCTGGTCTCTGCACCATGATCCCTCACACCAATGTTACTCAAAATTTTCTGGTTTTGGTGTCAGAAGCTACATAATAAAGAGTTTACCGTAAATCTGTTTCTTTCTTCTTGGTGAAAATACACAAAATACACATGCATATGAATGTATGATAAAATATGTTTCGAAGGTTTACTTTGCCTCTCGTTGCTGACTGTTACAAGTACTAAGAGAAGGGAACTTTCTCCACAGAACGTAGCAGATATTAAAAAACTGAAGTCAGTTGGGATCTGCACGATCAAAGGAATCCAGATGACCACGAGACGGGCACTGTGCAATGTAAAAGGGCTTTCAGAGGCCAAAGTGGACAAGATTAAAGAAGCTGCAAACAAACTTATTGTAAGCCAATCACTTTCTTGATAGTTTAATTCTACTGCCCTCTCCAAAATGCTGTGCAACATTTCTCTTAGCAGATCTTTTCACCATATCTTCAAGATAATTTTGAAAATTATTCTGCTTGCTACTCTAAAGCAACAATACTTTATGCTTTATAAAAACCAGACAAATGCTATGGTGCTTTTTATACTCAACCTGCAGAGTGGACAGAAGATATTTGTGGGATATTGCACTTTACCTTCAGGTTAAACCTAAAATAAACCCCTCATGTTCAATTTGGTCTTCCTTAGGAACCAGGCTTCCTGACCGCTTTTGAGTACAGTGAAAAAAGGAAGATGGTATTTCATATTACGACTGGCAGCCAGGAATTTGAGTAAGTTTATCTCTATTTAAATATTTCCTTAGTCCAAACTGTTCCAATAATCATATTTATTGTCTTTGATGAGACACAAAAATATAAAGGAATACTCAGCTAGGACATGCAGGTTACTTTACATTTGGAGTTTGTGCTGGCTCAAAGATGCCCATGTCAGTAAGCAATAAAACCAGCTCCTTTTCTGAAGGGAAACTGGACTTTGTACAATCATTTTACATAAACAGAGTTTACATCCAGAAATCCTGAACATAACATTTTTTTTTTTCACTTAGTCAAAACACCTGCAGGTCTCAGGTCAAAGTCTTCAAGACCTTCCTTGAGATATTTTCATGGAACATTGTTTTTCCAAATATATTTTAATTCTTTCTTTCTTTCTTTCTTTCTTTCTTTCTTTCTTTCTTTCTTTCTTTCTTTCTTTCTTTCTTTCTTTCTTTCTTTCCTTCTCTCTCTTTCTCTCTCTCTTTCTCTCTTTCTCTCTCTCTCTCTTTCTTTCTTTCTTTCTTTCTCTTTCTCTCTCGTAATAATTTGTATAGATCTTGCTCTTTCTGAGAGAAAGGATGTTAAGACAGAGTTAATTCTTTATGAATCAGTGATCATTTAGTGCCTTGCACTTAATGCATCAAGTAAGGGGCTTTAGGGCATAAATAACCTTCCTTAAAGTAGGAAAAAAATATCTTTTTTACTTTCCTCTTGTGATTTTGTGGGTTTAACGATATCATAATCCTCTCCCTTTCTCCAGTAAACTTCTGGGTGGTGGGATTGAAAGCATGGCAATCACTGAGGCCTTTGGAGGTGAGAAAACCACATTAAATGAGCATTACTGAACAAAGAATTGCAACTTATTTTAGATTTTAAATCAAGCTGGATTACTTGTATCAAAATTATCTCATTGTAGTCATAAAGATGAGTACCTGCAAGAGTGTAAGAAGAAAGAATCTACTCCTCTTCCTGTTTTCCCATTTCTCCTCTTCATTTGCTTGCAGATTACATTTGAGCTGAGTAATCAGTAGACTTGGGGCATGGTGATTATTAATACTATTACTAATGCGTCTTACAGGAAAGACTTCCCTGATTCAATCTGTGTTCCTTTCAAGTAACAAAACTGCCACAAAAAGATAATTTATTTATGCACACTTAGGATACATTGCACTTTGTATAAGATTTTGAAATTACAATGAAGCTAATATTACAGTAAATTTGATCAGTTAGTTGCTATCACTTCAACAGTAAAAGCTTGTAAAACACAGTAATCTTCCCTTTAGAAAAGATAAACTGGAGACTAACATGACTTGTTATAATGAGATTAATCAACTCATAAGCTTCTCCTTGACCATTTTACTGAAAATGAATCTGAGACACATCAGTGGAATCAACCATTTTTCTACCCCCCTCCCTCAGTTAACACTTTTCCAGAGGTGCCATGTGGTTTTAACTTCTACACAGATAATAATGAATGGCAGTAGTCAAGCATGATCCCATTAAAGCATTTAGATTTTTGCTTTTTATGTAACAGATTTCTACTGCACAGAATATGATTTATAAATCAGGGTTAAATGATCTTAAAAGGTAGAGATAGAGGTGAATTTTGTAAGTAAGAGCAATTCTAACTGCAATTACTCTTGAATGGCAAACTCAGAAAAAGAAACCATGACCTTTTTTCTTTTTTTTTTTTCCCTTTATTTAACAGAGTTCCGGACAGGCAAAACCCAGCTCTCTCACACCCTTTGTGGTAGGTGTAATACCTTAAAAGAGAGAGACATTTCTTCTCGGTGAATCTGGTCTTTACAACTCTATCAGAATGAACCACACAGAGATAAATCAGAATCTGTTATCTCTGGAAATACAGTGAAACAGATCTTGGCGATTCCTACCTCCACTGTGTTTGAGTAGAAAGCTCGTGTAAATGCTTCTTAATACTGCTCATGTCAATGTATGTTTTGCCATAAGGAGAGAGACTTATCTTAGAGAAACCAGTGAAAAACACCATCTGGAAAAGCAGAGCATAAATGTGGGTTACAGAGGGAAAGGGGCATTACTTAGAAAAGGCAAAAGGCAAAATTCTTTCTCAGGAACTCTTAATTTCCTGGTTTCAAGAGGTTTTGCTGAATACGACATTCTGAAAGGGCACTGAAAGGAGACTACTGGCTGTTTATCCAGTAGCTGCGTAAACAAACATTTTGGCAGTCACTGTATTTGGGCAGTGCCAAATACAGCAAGACCCTGATGTCCCAGAGATCTCTCCCAATGTATAAAGAGTAGTAAATAATAACTAATATAACTATTAAACCTGCTGGAATATAGTTACCAGACACAGAATAGGCAAACATTCCCTTCGATGAATACTTTATCATAATGGAAATTATGGCATCTTCTGGGAAAATAAGGCCTCTCTTCCATTTAGTACAGTCTAATGGTCAGCAGAGTCATACCCTTTTGCATGAATGATTACAATCAAATTGAATTTTTTAGCTTATTCACTACAAAGAGAGTAAACCCACAATCAGTAACTGTTTGCATATGAGGAAAAATTAATATCCAAAGAATTTCTGATCATATGAGTTACAGCTGGGAAGAAAAACAAAAATCCTATTAAATCAATACCATAAATTTGGGCAGAGAACTAAGAGGATGCTGTGTGTGTAAGAACTTATTAATAATATCCCTATTTTTAATATAAAATACACAGAATTAGTGACAGTACTGAGTAAAATACAATTTTGACACCATTAATTAAATTTCATCTGATCTCCCATTGAGAAAAGTGCCTTGAGTTTCTTCTCAAGATGGCCGTAAGACTTGAGATACTCCTGCTTTCCACAATGATTAAAACCAGTGGTTCTTTGTGATATGGATAAGCTGCTGTATTTTAGTAAAAAAATAATAGCAGAGGTAGTAAGAACATATTTTTCCCGATTTCTCATTTTGATCTTCTATGTTTCACTGTAGTGACAGCTCAGCTTCCAGGACCAAATGGCTACACAGGAGGAAAGATTATCTTCATTGACACTGAAAACACTTTGTATCTTTTGGACTGTTGAAAGCTACAGGTACGATGAACTGGAAAGACAGTTCATTTTGATATAAGTAAGTCAGAGGCTCCAGATAGCTCCATACATGTCAAACATTATGACTGACACAGAAAGCCTGGCGAGCAGATTGTGTAGCAGCCCACAAGGCACTGTCTTTTTGATCTGTAATTTGATGTAATCCAACCTGGGAAAAATTAGAGTTAGGATATAGATTTTGTTTTAACTGTGGGGTTTTTTTGAGATCTAATATGCCTTCTAAGTAATGACACAGGTGATAGAAGCTTTTCTGTTTACTTAGAGAAATTCATCTAAGCACTGAACACTATCTTTAACACTTCGTATCTGTGGCAGACTGTGTATAAATAGGTTTTGTTCACAGATGAATTCCTAGAGAACAGATATCCATATGTCAACCCCCTCCACACCTCAAATCCTAAACACAAACCAATTATCATTGTGAGCCCTAAACTATCTTTGGGGTATGTGGGACAGTGTGAAGAGAAAAAGTCATTTCCAAGATCAAATTAAATGTTCTTTTTTGTTGTTTTCTCCTCATATTTCTGTTTTGGAATGGGTTTTTTTTCATTATTTTCAGAGCATGTTTCATACAAAGAGAAATCCTTAACTTTGACTAATGTCAGCCGACCAGACCGCCTTCGTGACATTGCTGATCGCTTCAATGTTGACCACGATGCAGTACTTGAGAACGTGCTGTATGCACGTGCATATACTAGTAAGACCGTCACTGCAACCAGCATGATAGGTTTTTTTCTAGCAAGAGTGTTTTTTTTCTCTAAGGCTCCTGTTTTAATAATTCTCAGTTGATTAGCAGACATTGCCTGCTGGGGATCATAACGGGTGTTTTGGTGCTAACAGAAGTCATAAGCTTGCTTCCATTTTCTGTTGCTGGTGTAGTACATGAAGCACACTTGCCTGGTTGTGGCAAACTGCAAAACTTTATTGTTTATGTAGGGCAGCTGAGCTGGAATACTTAGACTGAGCAAATCTGTTCCATTTGCACATTAAGTGAGCTCTGTTACATATATGACAAAGGTCAGCATAGCATCTCGGTAAGAGAAGCACCAATTAATGTATCCATGGTTGCTTCTATAAATGCTGTTGAGACATTCTCTGTGATCTTGTGGATGGAAATTTACAGAGACAGCTCCAACACACTCTGTCACAAGACACTGCATTAAAACTTCAAGGGAATTCTAAATGGGACCTTTACTTTGAGAGTACGACATGAACATTAATACTATTAATACAATGTCTGTGTATCATTTAATTCAACATTAAATTCAAACGTTTATATTGCATTTCAGTTCTTAACAAGAAAGTTGTCTTCAAGCATAGTTTTGTTGTGAAGCTTTTCACAAACAAGTTCTGTTAGCTGGGCAAGTAGAAACTGGAATCTACAGAAGCACAGGCACTGATGGATATTGAGGTAGCTTGTTATTGGGCACTGGATTTAAAACTGCTGGCAGTGAAAATGTAAACAGTGCAGACACTTAAGGTTGAGTTTTAAAATTCTGGATTTAGTCACTTCAGAGCTCTTTCTGGTCCTAATTTCACTTAGCAACTGTACTTCTCACCAGGTGAACATCAGATGGAACTGCTTGACTATGTAGCAGCCAAGTTCCATGAGGAAGCTGGTATCTTCAAACTATTGGTACTAAACTAATCATTTTTTGTACGCTTGCTGCTTTCAGAATAGGTTTTCCTATTTTCTTTCACTGTATTTACTTATCTAGCATAATTACAATGCAGATCATTGACTCCATAATGGCACTTTTCCGTGTGGATTTCAGTGGTCGTGGAGAGTTGGCCGAACGACAACAGAAACTGGCGCAGATGCTGTCAAGGCTCCAAAAAATATCAGAAGGTAAGGGAAACATTGCAAAATTTGGAAAACATGGACTGGAGTTTCTGAAGCAGTAGCTGTTGGTAGCACAACCACCTAGTAGTCCAAGTGCATTATCCATTGGGCGTTGGCTCAGGAATCTTTCCTCACTTTAGCCTCTGTCAGGTACCAAAAAGATCAAACCAGTAACAAATTATTTCAGGATGACAGATTAAGGAGTCCTTATTATTATTTAACTTTTAGAGCTTTCTTAGAAATACTGTTCAGAGAAGTCCTAAATGAGAAACTAGGTCAAAGAACTGGACAAATATCTAGTAAGAGAAATTGTATTCCCCAAATGTTGACAGTGTAAATACACAAGAAACCTTAAGATTAGAAAGAAGGATGAAGGCACAGAGAGATAAAAAAGCCATGCCTATTGCCACATTCCCAGTAATTGGCAATGCTCTGAGGAAGGATGACAGGATGAATAGGGTTCCTCCTCTTTGGAATGTCTCAGAAATGGTGATGATGAATGAGTAAGTGTGTTTTTCATGTAGTAATTTTATTTATTTATTTATTTTTAAGACAAACAGATAAAGGGAGAGAAGGCTAAGGACAGGGAGCCACCAGAGAAGAGAACTGAGAAAGACTTGTTTGGTAGAATCCTAAAAGTGCTCATTTTTTTTTGTACTACAGCTGAAGCCACACAAGAGCAAATTTAGGCTGTCTCCGGACATCCATCTCCAGCCATCACACATAAAGAATACTTATTTCTCTCTCATTTGTAATTTAAAGTGCTTCAGTACCAGCCCTGCTTTTACAATGCCTAGGAGAGTATTTTGGAATTCTAATTGGATACAATTCAATCCTTTGCATTGATGCACAACCCAGTCTAGTGGGAGGTGTCCATACCCATGGCAGGGGGGCTGGAACTAAATGATCTTTAAGGTCCCTTCCAACCCAAACCAGTCTATGATTCTATTGCAGAATATAATGTGGCCGTGTTTGTGACCAACCAGATGACTGCTGATCCAGGAGCAACTATGACGTAAGATACTTTTCCTCTCTCTTTAAAAAAAAAAATAAATTTCTCTTTTGCATGACATATTTAACAGAAATAAAAACTAAGATTATACGAAGCAAGAGGCATCAAAATGAAGGTTCAGGTTGGTCACTGGTCCCTCTGGTACGAGGAGTCATTCATGGATGCCACCTGTAGATTTCTCTCAGTTTTCATAATGAGATTTTTTATGTTTATATGCTGCCTAGCACAATGGCTTCTTTCACTGTGAGTTGAACAAAAAGAACAAGCCATGAAAAGTATTGAAAAAGCACTCCATTTTACTTTGGAGTAGCTTATATATGAAGTTTAAGGTGTGTATTTTTTGAGCCTCCTGAATTTGACAGGAAATTTAGGCCAGCATTGAACATTTGAACATCCTATCTTGAGGCAAGTGTGTTAAAGTCCTTTTTTGATATATTTATTTATTTGTTATTCATTACTGAATTCAATATGCCTTGTCTGACAGTTATTCACCGTATTAACCTATGGAATTTTGACAGTGAATCATTATCATTTTCTTGCTAATTTAGCTTTCAGGCAGACCCCAAAAAGCCCATTGGGGGCCACATCCTTGCTCATGCTTCAACTACCAGGATTAGTTTGAGGAAAGGGAGAGGGGAGCTGCGTATTGCAAAGATATATGACAGGTAAATCACCTCCACAGGGAGGAAGCTGTGTTAGGAGCAACCGTAAGGTGGCAAAGTTGATGGTACTGCAACTGAGTAGCTTGAACAGCTGATGCATAGTTTCAAACTAACCATGTTTCTGGTAGTAAGTTGAGAGAAAATCTGAAAGTACAAACTAATTAACAGACTTGAAGTTGCCTTGCATATCACATACATTAAATTACATAATCTTTCATCATAAATCCTATTAGATGCTCATCTCTTGCAGAAGACCATCAGTTTGGTAAGACTGGTGGTCCCTTGGCAGGAAAATTCCAGAACTGTTGTATTACTAACCTTTGCTGACACAATTAGTATGACTTAATCTGGTAAACTCTGGCAGATGTGAGTCATTCAAAATTGCACTAGTGGTACTGCCTGGAGAGACCAAGTCAGGAGCTAAGAAATTGAAATGAGAGTTTGCACAGACAGAATCTTCCTTCTCCTACACGTCCTCCATTTCCCTCCCTTGTGTTTGTCATCTTCCAAGAGGTGGGTTTCACATTTTCTCATCTTGATAATACTGATCACATTCTACAGTTTGCACATAGGTATAAAGATCTTAAAATACTCCACGCTGCTCACACGCGGAACATGTAGGGCACTGTTTCACAGCTGCACTTAACATGCCGAAAAACACAAGTTTCTTGTTTCTTTTTTTTCTCAGCCCCGAGATGCCTGAAAATGAAGCCACATTTGCAATAACTGCTGGAGGGATTGGGGATGCCAAAGAATAGGCAGAAAAATGATGTAAATTCACAGCTGAAAACCACCTGAGCAGTTGGGATAAAGATTTGTGCAAGGTTACCAACTGCCTGGCTGCAATTTTATCTTTTGGAAACCATTAGTGGTATTTTGGGAGAGCGTTAGGTTAAACTCTGTACCGATCAGTTTTATTGAATTTGGCTCACTTAGGATCTTCATTTTTCAGTTGAACTTTGAGCAGATAAAGATTTAAGAAATAAGCTTGTGAATTGTTCAAAGAATCCTTTTGCCATACTTTATGAAAATCAAAGCTGTCCTTTCACATGAGATTTGCATTTTTTAGTTTCTTTCAAAGAGAGTGTCTATGTGGTAAAATTTAATAGTGTGAAATGGCACAGAATTCGAATAAGCTCAGTTACAAAATTGACATAAATAGAAAAGACAGTGGAAGAAGCAACAGCTCAGAAACTTGATGGATTCACATGTACCATAGAGGAATGAGTTACTTTAAAAATATGTTATAGGCAATTTTATCTTGACTAGATAGTTTTTATATTTTTATTTAGCATTTTCTACTTTTTGAGATAATGTTTTGAAACTGTTCTCATTAAAGTTAAAAATAAAGATTATGAATTAGAACAGCACTCTGCTTATGTTTAGGTGCTTTGAATCACATAATAATCATTTAATAATCTTAATAATCTCACCGATTTTTCATGACAGAAGTCAATTGGGTGCAACCCTACATTTAAAAACCTTTTCTCTAGTTCTCTGAAGAAACTCAAACTTTATATAACTGCCTGGTCAGTCTCTTAATATAAGCGATAATATTAATGATCAAATAATATTAAATATTATTAAAAAGCAGAAGAAAACAAAATCAGTGGTGAGATCGGGGAGAGAGGCTGGCACTGGTACTTACCTTGGGGCAAAGGCACTTGTGGCTTTGCTTGCTGAGGGCGCTGCTGCCTGGACAGCCAGCACAGGCATAGCTCTGGAGTAGCCAGAGAAGTGCATCACAGGGGGCAAAAAGAGTTTGCCTTTCTTGAGTGATTTCTTAACAGGTTTTTGATACTTTTCCTGAAGTAAAGCACTATTTTTCTCAGTGGAGAGAAGTCTAAAAAGGCAATGGCAGGGAGGTTGGCTGATGTGAGAGAGCCAGTCGTTGTCATTTAATATAACAACTAGTTACAAGCTTACAGTGCCATTTGTCTCCCTCCCACCCCCTTAGAAAGGCCCAAGATTCTTTCAGTGGTTTATTTTAAGCACTGAGATTGCTTTTTGCTCACATATACCATATGTGCATACAGTATGTGAAAATAAATGGTCAACAATTTGTGCCTCATTCCACGCTCAGTTATTTGCTTCAAGGCTCTGAAAGTTAAGGGGACTCATTTTCTCTTCTGCCAGTTGAACTGTTTTTTGACAATCTGACAGCCCAGAAAGTGCTGCCAACAGTGCTACTGTGGCTCAGGCCAAGGCCTGGCTTGGCTGGTGTACACAGCTCACCAGACGTGGCTGCTCATGCTGGGATGGACCAACTAGTTGCTGCTTGCTGGCAAGTGCCAGGTGCGTAAGCACAGCACGAGAGAACGCCACGTAATTGAATCATGGTTTATTTTATCTTTTAGCTAGGAGTCTGTGGCTGATCTGGGGAGCAGGCCATGAGAGGGGGTGTGTGCTGTGCCTGGTGTCCTTCACATACTCCAAATCGGTTCTTTAACCACTTGCAGTAGCACCACTGTGGGTGAAGAGGTAAATTTGGTTCCTTTCTGGAAGGCTGTCAACAACCTCCTACAGTTGCTGGTGTGATACATGGTGTAACAACTGGTGTCCGTGGTGTGGTGAGGCATTCCACACTAATCTGTGGAATCGATGAACAGTGCAAAGTAACAAACAGGAACAGGAGTGAAACAAGTTTTCACAACTGTGGTGAGTGATTGGCTAAACCAGTTCGTTGCTTGTTTAACTGTAACATCTGTGGCCAAGAACGAACCTGACTGGCTAAACCGTGCTTGTTGCTTGGACAGGGAGATGAAGCGAAGGATGGAACGGGTGAGGAAGACTAACATCTTCATCGTGGGCGACCACCAGAGACTACCAGGACAGAGAACGCATGCGCTAAAGCGGGAACGCCCCTTTCAAGAACTAATTAAAATGACCCCCCCTTTATGAATATGTATTAAGATAACAGCTATAAAAATGGATGTTGTTGCCTCGGAGGTGCGCGTGTTGGTAGGGCACAGGCTTCCTGTGCATCCAGTGCTATTTACTTGCCTTTTATCACCCCCATTTAATAAACACAAACGTTACTAATTAAGGCTTTATTCAGAATAAACACTGGGATCGTGTGGCTTGTGGCCGTGGGCTGCTGCCACGAACCGCGTTGGGGGCCACTCTACCATGTTCTCGCAGCCTCCCGGCTCTCAGACGAGAGCAGACATCATGGCGGCTGTCACTACTACTCCTGCCCCAGCGCCGTGACAAGATCCCCCATAGT
>JANHFX010012725.1:0-13847 GCA_027560015.1 Chloroceryle amazona | reverse complement strand
GGTGGGGAGGGAGGGAGGGCCAGGGTGGCGGGTTAGAGAATGTGTGTCTGTCAGAGTCCAGTCAGAGCACATTAACGTGGTGACATGATTCTAATTAACTACCGTGAGAGGTGTCACAGCTGGAAAAGCAGTGAGCGGAGACAAGCTTTTAAAAAAAGAAAAAAGCAATGTGACAGTCTTTTTTTTTTTCCCTCTTTTTCTTTTCTTTTCCTTTTTTTTTTTTTTTTTTTACTCTTGTGTGCTCTCTCCCCTCCATGTGGGAGTGGATCTAAAGATAATTAGGATGTCTGGCTGCCTGGGAACCTGAGCTGGGGCTCTTTTGCTTTCAGTCATTTAAGTTTTCGACATCCCTCTGAAGGGACTTGGTGGCACAGTGGATTACTGCGCCAGAGTGACAGAACACTCTTCTAATCGTAAACCCTTTTTAGAAAGGATTCTGCTCTCCCTTTTTCCCCAGGAGCAGCAGGGGGTATGTTCTGATCACTGCAGCTCTGTTCCCATACACACTACAATGGGAAACTCAAGGTCTTTCAGCTGTTTCCTGCAGTTAACAAAGAAGGCACAGAAGAAAGAAAGGCAGGATGATTGAGTGTTTGTGTTGACTGCACTCACCCCTCTGTCCTACGCTGCCGAAAGCTGGTCGCGTGCCCGCTGGCGTGGGGACCCTGCTGCCTGCTGGGTGGTGTGATGAGCTCCTCACACCTTGCCCCTCACCTTGCCACTCATGATCTGCAGGGAGATTGGCCTTTGGAGGGGAGGGGGAGATGGGCTGCCTGAGAACACCAGGATGCCACCATCTGCTTCTCCAGCTCTGGGGCAGGCAGTGGCAGTGCCCGCTTGCATGGGAGGCGAGGAAGGCAGACGTGCACCTCTCTTCTGGCTGGAAGCAGTTAACATTTGCAACGCTGCTGTCAGGCTGAAGATTTAAGAGGGATTTCTGGATTATTTGTTGTTTGTTGTGCCACAAATGCTGGGAGGCCCATCTGCAGATCAGGGTAGGTCTGTCTCAAGCCTCAGACCTGGCAGACCCCCATCAGGACAGTGCTGCCACCATCCTGAAGCTGCCCTTGGCACAGCTGCTGCTGTACCCTGCTTCCTCGGCTTTGGGTTTTAGACCGAGCGGTGGGGACTGTCTTCCTTGGCGAGAGGAGAGGATCTGCTGTCCCTCCCTCCCTCCTTCCCAGGCCAGCCGTCATCCTCAGCACAACGCCTGGCCCAGTTCCTGGCCCCAGTTAAGAAACCTCTTAAATATGTTTCTCATGTCACTCCAAACTGCTGTTGGCATCCTGGGAGCAGAGGGAGAGGTTGATGGTTTGTATTATGTGGTCTCTGTCTTACCAATCAGCCAGTCCCGGTGTGCGGACACAAACTGATTTGTACCAGAGAGACCCTTGCACTGCCTCAGACCCGTCCCCCGTTGACTATTCGTCCAGTCCCGTGGCTGAGCCTTGCAAAATGTCTCCCCACGCAAACACACGCTGCTGGAACAAGCCTTGCACTGACCAAGCCCTGTCCCCTGTTGTGCTGGGCACTTGTTCTCCTGCCCCTCTAATGGGCAGCACTTCCCCTGCACCACGAGGCATCCTCTGACACAGTGAGACACAGGTTATGTGAGAGGCCTTGGAAGATCATTAACAAGAGAGAGCTTTTTCTGGAGAAAGTAGTGACATAAAACCCTAAGGGACATTTTGATTTCCCCATGGATTCTTTTGGAGCCTTGGTGTCTCCCTGCGACGTGTCCCGGGCGAGGGTAAATGGTAGCACACCTTCCCTTACCTGTGAGGAGGGGAAGAGCATCCTGTTAATGACCACAAACCTCTCATCTGAGAGCACAGATTGCCTGCCCTGCTCCGCAGCAGACTCTGGTGGAAGGTGTCCTTGAACACCATGCTGTCCTGCAGTGGCAACCTGTCCCCAGACCTGCCCTGCCATACCTGCACCCTGCAGATTGCAGGGACGCTGCCATCCCGCTCGGGCAAGCCCTGGTCTGCAGGCTTCAGGCATCCACATTGTCCCAGCTCTGAGCCCCACGCCCCTCCCTGTGAGGAGGAGAGAGTCTTGCCCACCTTTTATGAAAGATCTACCCTTAGTGTGGTGGCAGAGGCCCAGCGCAAAGGCGGTGTCAGCGAGGGACACCGGGCTTAAAGCTGCTCCGCTGCATCTACCGAGAAACGACTGCAAGGTGCAGGAGGGGAAGGGGTAGCAGCCAGCCGGAGAGACTCCACCACAGTTTAACAAGTTTCCATTCCCCTGAGTCCCCTGACAAGACCCCCCTCTAAGTCTGTACAGGAATTCATAAGAATAGGATAATTAGGATGTTTCAAAGCTGCGACCCTCAGAGGAGTCCTTGGATTAATCTGGTTTTTCCCTTAAAGACATCTGTAACTACAATCTTTGTTTCTCTCCTCTTCTCCCCCCCCACCTCTTCTTTTCCCCCCTTGTCTGCCTCTGTATCTCCTGTCAGACCGTTGCAGACGTAAATGACAAAGAAATCAGAAAGAGAGATCAATGCAGTCCAAATTAGCACTTGGAGATAGACTGTGCTGGAGATGTCAGAGCCTGACCCCGGTTGATCCGCCAGCCTCCGCCGGTGATATTATGCAAATTGCATCCATCTGGCAGGGCCCAGTGAAGGACTAATGGGGCAGGGAGGGGGCCATGGCCAGACGCCTTTGGGAAGGGGAGAGAGCTGGGGGTCTTTGAGAAGGGGGGTCGGCGATCGACGGGGGAGATAAGGTACTGCATTGGCTTCGTTTGTGCTCCTGGGCGGATTAAAAACGGAACTCCAGATAATAGATAACCAAACTTCATTTCGCTTTTTATTTTATTCCTTATTGCTACCCCCACACAGCCTAGTACCAAAAAGAAGGGGGTAAAAAAAAAGAGATGGTTCTTGGCGCTTGTTTCCTGCACGTCATTACCTCGGATGGCAGTTTGAGGGGAGAGACAAAGTCAGGGAAAGAAAGCAAAAAAAAAAAACCTAGCTGCTTAAAAGAGTGCTGTAATAGGAGCATGGATAATAGAAATCTCAAATTACGGTGATCGCCTTGTTAAGAAGTTTGAAAATACAGCCAGATTGTCTTTAATGAGAGAAATATGGCTGTTAGTTAGTGAAGGAGGAGGGAATGGACCTTGTTTCAAGATCTGTAGCTCGCCCATCAAAGAGGCACTGGCTGTTTCATTTCAAAATCCTGCTCCTCTGCCTGATATTAAAAATAGTTGTTAAAGGCTTTGACTAGCAGACGATTCTCTTTGGCTTCCTACTCTCCACCTCCCCCGAAAGACTTCACTAAGAGAACTTCTGCTTTAAAGAACGGCCATGCAAAGAAAGAAAGGAAAGTTTTGGGCTGCGGGGTGATGCTGCCTCTGGCACCCTGGGGTGCCCGGGGCCTTCATGTTGAGCAGTGCTGACACCGTGGCCGTCCCCGCCACGGCACAGGTGAGCCCTCTCCGTGCCGTGTGCCTGCTGTGCCGGGACGCGCTGCCACGTGGTACCCTCACTGCTTTCCTCCTGGCAGCCCCCCGGGGTGTTTTGGCATCTGGACACCCATGAAGCACCGTGGTGCTGCTTTGCTTTGCTCTCAGAATCGCAGGATTTCCTAGACTGGAAAAGACCTTTAAGCTCCTCTAGTCCAATCGTTAACCTAACGCTGAGAAGACCTTGACTAAGCCGTGTCCCTCAGCACCACGTCCACGCGACTCTGCAACCCCTCCAGGGGTGGGCACTCAACCAGTGCCCTGGGCAGCCCGTCCCGGGGCCTGAGAACCCGCTCGGTACAGGAATTCTTCCTCCTCTCCAGTCTACACTTCCCGTGGGGCAACTTCAGGCCCTTTCCTCTTGTTCTGTCACTTGCTACCTGGGAGAGCAGACCGACCCCCACCTCTCTGCAGCCTCCTTTCAGGTGGTTGTGGAGAGCGATAAGGTCTCCCCGGAGCCTCCTTTTCTCCAAGCTAAACAAGCCCAGCCCTCCCCAGTGCCCAGGAAGCAGCGCTGGGCCGGGGCTGGGGATGCAGAGGAGGGGTCTGACAGAAGCCAGGTCTGGCAGTTGCCCGGTGCCCCCCGCCTCTTGTTAAGAGCTAACGGGCACCTCTGCGCTGTTGGGCTCTGACCCGTAACTCCTGCCTCACCGCCATGCTGACAGTCCCCTCTTCATTCTACTCTGAAATCAAAGGATTGCATTAATTGGTTTAAGGATCGCTGCCCCGTGCCCTGAGTGGCCTGTTTAAGATAACGAACTCAGAGTTCGTTAATAACTGCTATAACTCAGCGGAGGATCTAGGGATGAGGCCTGGATGGGGAAGATGCTGCTGCGTGGGGAATATAGGCACCAAGGCACTGAAGATCTGCCTAGTGCTGTGGTTTTCCCTGTCCTTACCCAGCTCAGTGGAATTCCACCACCCCAAGCCACTAACACATTGAAAACACAGGGCGAGCTGCACCAGCCAAACTGCTGCCCTTTCCCAGCACAGCCTTGCTTGCTTTGTGTGAGTCTTGCACAGCAGGGTCGGAGGGGATCTGCTCTCCTCTTTATCCTCCATGGGGTGAAGCTCTTCCCAAAGCTGCTGCTGGCTGATCGTGGCTGTGCCATTAACCGGCCAAGCTCCGGCTTGTTCCCAGTGCTGCGGCCGAGCCCCACAGCAGGCATGCAGTGGGACAGCACAGTGTTTCCCTCGGTCTCTGAGAGTCCTGAGCAATCCTGCTCCAGCTTGGAAGTTGGATTCTTCAAACCCAGCAAGAGCCCAAGCAGCTTCTCCCAGCCTGAGCCCCGAACTGGGTGCTGCTGGTTTGCAGGACCTGGAGGGAAGGCCGGAGAGCGCAATGGTCGCTGTGAAGGGTGGGCATGCCAGCCCATGCTGCTGGGACTGAGGCTCCGTGTCCAGTGCTGTGGTCTGACAAGTCTGCCCTGCGTGCTTGGCAGTGTCTGAGCAGATGGTGTGAAGCAGGGGTGTGCAGGAGCTCCCGTAAGGTCTTGGCAGGTGGTGTCCCAGAGCTGCAGTGGGATCAGTGGGGCTGTGCTGGTGGCTACGGGACTGTCCTGCCTCATCCCCCTGTGGCACGGAGCAGCCCTCTACCCAGTGACATGGTACAACCCCCCCAGTGGCAGAGAGCTCCTGCCAGCCCTGGGTAAGTTTTCCTGCTGTAATTAGCCTCGCCTTTAATTCCATGTGGGCCGGTAGCCCTGCATGCCCACCCCTCGGTGCTGGGTGCCTGGGCTTGGCGGGCCGTGGGGCTCCCTGCCTGCTGCCACCTCCCAGCCTGGCCCCGCGCCCAGGGGACCCGCATCTCGGCACTGCCACCTCAGGACCCCTCCCGGGGACTCCTCACAGGGGGTGACCCCACAGTGGGCAGGACCCCCAGCCCCGTGGAGCCCACAGCAGCAGCAGCACCTTGCCGGGCAGCCCACTCCTGCCAGTAACTGCAGCCCCCCAGCAGCAGCCCCCCGGTGTCTCCTCTCCCGTCCCGGGTGTTTCCACCAAGAGCCAGCAGTTTGGCTTCACTTGCACGCCCAGGGGACTCGGAGCTTGGCAGCCAGGCCATCTCCAGCACCCCCAAAGCCCTCTGCCAGTGCTCCCCCCTCCAGGAGTGCGTACCTAACAGCTGAGAGAGGCAGAGAGGGAGAGAAAAAGAGAGACAGCGGCTTTGCCTCTGCGCTTCTGTCCAGAGCAGTCTCCTAATGAGAAGAATATGGCTGCTAGTTAGCAGAGAGGTGTGTCCTGTAGGCTAAAACGAGATGGTTACACTGCGCTGATTGAAGGTTGAGGTTAGAGGGCAGCACAATTATGTTCAGGAGATTCAAGGGCTCTGTTTGATGCGGCAGTTCTAAGCTCCCAGCCAGTGTCAGTAGTTTAGCTCAGGGTTCGTTCTTTTTTTTTTTTTTTCTTGGGTTTTTTTTTTCGGGCTAAAGACAGGAAGGATAAAAACTATGGGAATGAGTTGTTACTATTATTATAAAGTGGTGTGAGGTTTGTTTTTTTTTTAAACCACCAGTTCACCCCCCTTTTGGCTTAACTGTTTCCTGATCATTATTTTTTAAGCTGCTCAGAGGGAAGAAGAGAGCATCTCCTTCCCCCTGGAGAGCAGCTCTGAATTTTCTCCCAGATGGGGAAGGTGAATTTTTTGTGCCCACACTTTGGCTCAGTTCTCTCTGACTTTGGATCAGGAGAGCAATTAGCAGCTCAGATTATGCCAAGGCCAAATTCTTTGTCTCAAAATCACAGGTTAAGAGTTGCAAAAGAACCTTAATTGTCTGGTGCTGGACGAGGGTATTTTTTCTGTGAGCATTTCCAGTGCTTAGGGCCGGTTATGAGGGGAATCTCTTGTGTTTCAAAAGCCCTGAAGAGGTGCTGCCTTTTCCCAGAGCCTGCAGGAGTGGCCAGGGCACCTCACCAGTGGCCAGGGCACCGCAGCAGTGGCCAGGGCACCGCACCAGTGTCTCCAGCCTCTCTCCCACCAGCCACCTCGCTGCTCTGCAGGCAGCCATGCATTGTCTCAGGCATCCCAAGACAATCCTGGTGGCTGTCACCATTCTCCACTGCCCTGTTCTCTAACCCTTCTGTGGCTTTGGCCGTCTCCCACCCCCTCGGCCAGCCGCCCACGCTGCAGCGAGGCGAGGACCGCGTGCCTGTGACAGCAGCACACGCCAGCCCCACGTGCCCATGCAAAGAGGCTGTCACTCGCTCGGTGGCTGCTCCCAGCCCTGCTGGGCTGGCCACAGGAGGCCAGCTTGCCCATACAGCCACCCCACCCCAAGGGATGAATGGAAGGGCGTCTGCCCCCTTCTCTCCCGGCTTGCTCCCCAGGGCCCATCACCCCAGTCACATTTGTGTCCCAAGCCCACGCTGTGCGTTGCCTTTCGATCCGAGTGACAGCCTGCTTTATTTACTCTAATGGTTCTCAGTCTGAAATGTTAATTCCTCCCTGAAGAAAATGTCTTTTCAGGATGAGTTGCCCATCAGCAGGGACATGGAGGGTCTGCTGGCGTCCTGGCCTGTGTGCAGGGCCAGGTGTTAACCCGATGGGTAGGTTCAGGGGACACCATGGCCAGGGAGCACCTCAGTCCCTGCTGCCACCATGGATGGGCTGGCCAAGGGCAGGGCTGCCCAGGATGGGCATATCCCCAGAGCGGCGGCTCGTCCCCGTGCGGCCTGTTTGGCACAGAGCCATGTGCCGCTGCCATGGCCCCCCCCGGTGTCCTGGCTGCAGTTAGGGGTTGATGGATCATCCCTGGGCCCCAAAGGGGACGTGGTGCACGCAGCGCCGGGCAGGGGCCTGCTGGGCTGCTGCCGTCCAACAACAAACCCGAATCTTGATTGGAGAGGAGGGTGGCGGGCTGGGGGGGAGGAATCGGAGATAAATGTTAGCTCATTTCTTAAGTAATTAGTTACCTCCTCATCCCCATGTTGTAATTGTGAACAAGCTGTAATGTTTAATTAGTGTGTAAATGAAACCCCAATTTCATAATGGCTGCGGTGACAGCGCTAAGTGAGACAGGCACAGAAGGGGCCGCATTGTTTCAGCGGGAGATGAAGCTGTCGCCCAGCAAGCCGAGCGTCTCTGGGAGAAAATGGAAATGATAAACGAAGTGAGGCTAATTAGCAAAATCATACAGGCCCCACTGATGGTTCTCATCAAGGGGAGGTAATGAAGCGGGCGGGCCAAGCTGAGGGGGGATTAATTGGAGCTGATTCCAGCACATATAGACATTGTAGAGCAGCCAGTGCAGGGATGCAAACTTCGCTGCTTTGACTCTTTCACTGTCCCCCAGGACCTGGCTGTGGGGAGCAGGGGACAAGCCTGGGAGCTGTTCCTGGAACAGGCAGGATGCAGGGTCAGGGGGATGCTCCCTGCCTGCAGGTATCTGCCAGGGGAACGTGAGCACTCACTCCACAGAGAGCACGGTGCGAGAGCTCTGAAATGTTGGAGAGCTGCTGCAGGGCTGGTTGGATCTCTAAGGATGTTCTCTAAGGTCCCTTCCAACCCTGATGATTCCATGATAGCCCTTCCTCAGCTCATTTCAAGTCCCTTCTCCTCCACCGACTGTATTTTGAGCACAGATGTTTGGCGAGTAAAGAAGGCACCGCTGCGTGATGGGTGCTGGGGAAGGGGTGGATCCCCCCACCCTCGCCCTCCGGGCGCTGGTCCCTGCAGAGCCGATGCCCGTGGCGTGGTAGCTCAGCCAGAGCTCACTGCACCTGGGGTGGGGGAACCTGGAGCTGAACTTTATCCTTTTGAGCTGTGTGAGAAATGCCTTTTCTACAACTGCTGGGGCACAACCCCGATCACGCTGCATTGCTTACTGACATTTCGGGGAGCGTGCGGAGCCCTGCTGCTGGTGGGCTCGGCCCCAGCCACCCCATCCCTGCCGCAGACGGGGGCCAGCTGCCTGCGGGCCAGGCTGCCCCCAAACCTGCTCTTTACCTGCTGCCAACTCAGTGGCAGAAGCGAGCAAAAGCCTTGCCAAGGCAAAGAGAGGACAGCAATACCTGCCTGCGTGGGCTTGCATCTGTCTGTCCAAGCAGGTTGTTCCTGACTGCGTGTGAGGCTGTGGGGCCATGTACAGATCTCTTCAATGTCTCGACTTCCTTTTTTTCCAAAAAAATCGCAGGGTGAGCTGCCTGCTTGGCAAGTGCCAGTCCCTGGGATGCCCAGTGTCTGCCCAGAGTCACTGCGTCCCTCCCTCGTGGCATCTCCAAGGCCCCCGCTGCCTCTCCTGCTGAGTAATGAGAGATTTCCCTGGGCCTCTGAGGGCTCTAAAGAGGGGCTGAGCAATATTATTTATTCAGTTGTTTACAGAAGCGTTTGATCGGGAATAGTTCTTCACTGCCAGCCTGTTGTGTATTATTCATTGCAATAATCTCTGCAGATTGTGATAAACTGTAACTGCGTCGGGGCAGCACGTAGCGGGGCTGTACTGCCACCGCCGCTGCACCGGCCTCTAAAATATCGGCAGCTGCAATCATAAATCTCAATTTACAAGTGGGACTATTGCACGGGGAGTTATAGTTATACTAATGATTACTTCTCTGTCTTATTTTTCATGTTGCAACAGAGTAATAAATTTTTAAGAACAGCCCGGGCGAAGCGTCAGTGAAGCCTGCGTGTCCTCTGCCGGCAGAGAGCGGCGGTCCTGGCCTCCCGCGGCCACCTCGCCGCCACCTGGCCGCCCAGGCACCTGGTGACACAAGGCGGGGACTTCCTGTCCCCACACCGGCACAGGAGCGCTAGAAACTCCTGGTGGGGCACTGGGCTGGAGCATCGCTTCAGGGTCAGCTCTGGTGTTTGCTGTCCTGGAGAGAAGACGCTTCATATCCCTGCCTTGGTTTCTCTGCTGGGCGTGGGGGCCGAGCCTGTCCCTCTGATGCTGAGCTAGACTTCCTCAGTCAAACTCAGGAGATCCTGGGGCTGATGAGGCCAAGGGGTGGGGATTTGATGACTGAGAATGGAGATGATGCTTGAGGGGTTCTTCCTGTCCCTGTAGCCCAGCACCAGGGCTTCCCCAGAGATGAGAGGGTGGTGGCTGTCTTTTCGCAGACGGTGTGTCTGCAGTGTGCCCATGTCATGGAAACAGGGGGATGTCTTGGGTGGTGCCACCGGGAGGAAAGCCCCCCTTCCTGGGGGACAGCAAGGGTCAGCACAGAGGGTTCTGACTAGAGGAACCCAGACCCTGCTCCTATTCTCGTCTCTGAGTAGCGATGCATGAGCGGCTGGGGATGCCTCTCCTGGAGAGAGTCCTCGTGGGGTAACCCCGAAAGACCAGGTCCGTTCCCCAGAAGGCAGCGCTGAGACCTGGGGTTCATCTCAGAGCATTTCCTGAGTTTTTATCACAGCTCCGAGGTCTGTGATGTGAGGCCTCTGATGGATGCCTCCATTCACAGAGTTGACATTATGATGTACAGGGAGCCTAGAGACATATAGATTTTCAAAGTGGCCACTTTGAGCATAATTATAAATATCCAGCCTCTTTACATAGTGAATTGCTGCCAGGAAAAGAAGGGACCTCCGAGGGCCGAAATTCTGGCATCCAGGCTTTCATGAGAAAGGAGCCTTGGCAGGGGTTCCTCACCCATTTTGGGGTGCCAGGAAGGGATGGTCATTAAGGGATGATGCCTCGCCCTTCCCATGCCCCCCTGGCCGCTCCTCCCGCCTTCCCCCCAGCGTTGGCACTGCCTCTCACCAGGGAACATCTGCCAGGCGCTGCCTTGGACCCTCTCCTCCACTGCTTGTCAGCACCAGCACACTGCAGCCTGATCTTAACCTCATCTGAGTGGCTGGCTCCCTTTCCAGATCATGGCGCAGAGCATCAGGGGCATCAGGGAGCTGGGGAGAGGCGCTCCAAGTCTCTGTCCCTAATCCATGGCCCCAGGGACACAGCAAAAGAGAGATCTTCCCCTAGCTCACGGGCTACTCGTCTCCCTCCACTTCCCTTTGGAGCTTCCCAGCCCATGCAGGGCTGGGGCTTAGCATGGCCACTTTTCAGGTGGGCAGAATAGGATCCCTCCAGCAGGATGGGTGCTGGATGCCAAGCCTGCTGCTGAGACCCAGGCACAGGAGCACTCCTGCATGTCCTCTTGGACCCACTGTTCTCCTAGAAAAAAGGCAACTGTATGGAAGTCCCTTTATGATGCTTTTCTCTTGTGGTTTGACTGGCACCTGAGTGTCACTGCTTCCCTCTCTGTGCTGGAGCCGGGGTGAGCATGCCCTGGGAGGGCATCTGCCAGCAGTGGTGTGTCTGTCCCTGTGCAGTGGCTCGAACGGGCATCGTTCATCACCTTCTCCAGCCTGGGACTGGGGCAGGCTGGAATATCACAGGGAAGAATGAAGAGGATGTTTGAGGATTTGTGCTCTGTTTGCAAGCAGGGTCGGGAGGAGAGAAGGTCAAAGAAGAAAATTGGAGCAGAATTGAAATCAATGGCAGGTAGAGATTAGAGCCGTGCCCCAATTAACTGCAGTGAGCTGAGGGGAAGCTGGGGAAGGGCTCTAGCTGTCCAGGTTAGGACCCCCCAGCAGACTCCAGTTCCGATCCATGGAGCAGACCAACGGGGACAGTGGCGGGGTGCTGGAATGAGGACATCGGGCCAAGGACTTGCTGGTGGGCAAGGGCTGGATAGCTGGAGGCTGTGGGCAGCAGCTGCCCCAGGTGGTTTGGCATTGGATTGAATCCCACTCCCTCCTTCCTCTGTGTGTCTTTCCAGGATCAGTCTGCCTCCCCATCCCCATCCCAGCTCTTTGTCCTCACTTCCTTGTCCTGTTCCCTTCCCCCATTTCTCTGGTATCATCT
Organism: Chloroceryle amazona; assembly: GCA_027560015.1. Lineage (NCBI taxonomy): Eukaryota > Metazoa > Chordata > Aves > Coraciiformes > Cerylidae > Chloroceryle > Chloroceryle amazona. Next base: position 2,568 of record JANHFX010012725.1, on the reverse strand, counting down.
CAGCTCCCCCCGCCACCAGCCCTGCTAACTCCCCGTCACTGTTTCCTCCTGCTTCATCTGCCCCGACTCCAGCTGTCGTTGGTGCAAGCGTGTCCATGAAGCAGTTTCCTCCCTCCCACTTCCCAGGGAAGTCAGCGGGAGCCCAGGGAGCTGGTTCCCTGCTCTCGCACAGGTGCCTGGAGTGGGTGCCAGGGGGGTTTGCAGCAGCTGGGAGCAGGGTGAAACCCAGGGCTGGGTGTCAGCACACGTGCAGCTGCTTGGGGCTGCGGACAGGGCTGGCTTTGCCCATAGCTGTCAGGATTCTGATGGGAATTCCAAAACTCTCTCTGACCCCCAAAAATCACCTTCCCAACAGACTTCAAGGCTTTGTTCTAAAACATCTGGACGTGCCCAAAATAGACCCGTGACAACAAGTAGCTGGAATTTAAGGAAAGTAGTGACATATTTCTCATTCTTGTTGATGGCAATGTGTTAGCAGTTCAGGTTGGAATTTCCTGGGAAATATATTCAGCATGAGTCGGACATGGAATATCTCAGCCAAATGGCTAACCTGCGGGGACAGTCAGGGTAGGTCATGTCAGAGCAAGGGAGAGCCACCAGCCCCTCTTCTTCCCCAGCGTGCTCCTGGGGCCGGGGCATCTGGGAACCCATCTTCCCTGGCCCCAGACCCCTGGGGATTGGGCTTTGCTCTCTCCAGCAGCCCTGTGCACTGCAGCATGTTGCACATCACCCAAGGAACATTAATTAACATTGCTGGAAGATCTTAGAAAAGGTGCAATTTGAATGATCTGGCACCACAGTCATTCAGATGCTGAGTTAATTCAATCCTTGCACACAGTGCTCCTACAGATTGTTGGCTTTAAACAAACAGCAGTGACAGATTTGTTGCTGCGGAAATGTGGTCATTAAGTCGGGAGCGTGTGTTTGACCTGAAAGCGATTGAGTGATGGATGCAAGTCATTTTAAAGCTGCAGCAGCCAAAAGGATGCTCCTTTTGGAGAGCAATCTTGCAGCTGAGGAGTGTAAATAATTTAAGCAAACAACTAAAGTAAGGTGGAAGCACTACCATTGCCCGTTCTGCTGTGTTACAGCTCTAAATGCAAAGCAGGGCAGTGCTGCCAGCTCGGTGGCGGAGGAGAGCTCCTCTGCATGGCACTGGCCACGCCAGCCTTGGGTTTGTCTCTGGGCATAAAAGGTACTGGCTGAGCTCGCATCACTGAGATGTCACTCACAGGAGATGCGCGCTCGCCTCTCTCCGAGCATGGGCAGTGCGAGCACCATGGGATCCCCGAGGAACGGGGACCAGAGTGGCTTGGCAGAGGTCACCCTGATGTCCTGGCGGAGCAGGACTCAGGTGTTCTGCAGTGCGGGACCGTCCCACTCCAGCCACTTCTCTTGTCAAGCCAAAAGAGCTCGATCCTCACTCGGCTTCCAGGCGACCGTGTCTGTCGGGCTGCTGCTCCACACCAGCCTTGCTCTGAGCCATCCTCTCACGGCCGTTGATGAGCCCCTTGCCCACAGGCTGTGAGCGGGGAGGGAGCATTAGAGCCGCAGCGGTCACGTCGCATGGGTCTGTGCCTTCCGACGCTGGAATTGGCATCCCAGTAATGAGGCTGGTAGTTACTGTGCATTGGAAGCAGCCATTGCTTAAGCCTCAATATCTCGGCCATTTAATTTAATGGGTTTTTTTAAATACCAAAAGCAATTAAGTTCACATTGTGAGCTAATCGCCTACAAAATTTCATTTCAAAACTTCTCAGACTGTTTGTGAGAGAATTGCTGGAAAGAGACCCAAATATGGCACCGTGCTGGTCTGTTTGTCCTTCTCTGCCTCCCCTCTCTCCCAGCCAGAGCCAGGCGGACATCTCGAAAGGCAACAATCACATTCTTAGTCTCCTGCTTTTCTGGCAGGTTTCTCCACAGTGTGAATTTTAGATGTGTAACTGCAGTGCCAGTGATGGGTGATGGTTATAGTGCATAGCGGGTACCACAGCAGCCAAAAAGAGGGAGTCAGAGTCTGGCTGATGGGCGAAAGACAGGTTGCGGTTGCTGGGGAGTGGGCGCACAGCTGTGTCCCTGGGCTGGGAGGAGATGGTGGGAGCTCTGCCCATAAGCGTGTGTTACCTACTGCCTTGAGGCCATGTGTCTGTGCTGCTGCACCTGGAGGTGTCTGAGCAGGAGCACCCAAACCTTGCAGAAACCCTTACATTCCGGACAGGTGTCCTGGGCAAGCTCTTTGCAGTGTGTCCATCCCATTCCTTGGTGGCTCACCCCACGTGCCTGCCTCCCCGCTCCTTCTCCAGCCCTTGCAGCCCCCGCCTGCAGCATCCATCCCTCCAGAGCAGCCTGCACAGGGGCCAGCCTGCTGGTAGGCCACACAGCTTTATCAGATTGGAGAAGAGCCGGAGGTCTTTGCCAGAGGTTACTTGTTCTCCTGAACAGCCGTGTTACTGAATACGGAATAATCCGCCCGCAACAGCCAGCCAGGGGGTTCGCTTCCTGCGCTGTGGCTGTCGTGTTAACACTCTCTCCTTAAAGCACCTTTGCTGGCTGAGCCACCCACACACT
>JANHFX010012722.1:27839-38921 GCA_027560015.1 Chloroceryle amazona | reverse complement strand
ACCATGGTGTCACAGCAAGCCAAGGCAGGAGAGGGGGTGCTGCTCTTTTTAATCAGTGCTTCCCCGAATGATCAAATACTTTACAGACATTCAGGTCCTACAGTAGCAAGAAAAAAAAAAAGTGGAAGGGGAACAATAGCTATTAGAAATATTTCCTTATTGGAAGCTTTTCTTTTAAGAAACCCTTTGAAACATACCTCTCAACCAGCTGCAGTTCCAAACATGGTACAATAATAAAATGCAGATAAATAAGGAAAATGCAAAAGTAGGAAGAATAAATTGATGTGGAGGTAATTTCTGTAATTTTCTATCACTTACTTTGTGATTCATCTATCTGTCGCATATAGCTTAAGGGAATAAATGAAGAAAAAAGCAATAGAAACGATCAATCCCACTCACCTGCAAATGCAGGTAACAGCTCTCTGATATAAAACTGATACTAAACTGCAGTTTAATTGAATCATGTCTGCTTGGGATGCAATTATTCTAGTAAGGGTGGTCTAGAATGGAAAATTTCCCTTCTCATGAGAGACAGTTGAGAGGTATGGGGAAGGGTGGAAAAAAGTGGAGAGTATTCCTTGTTTTTCTCCCACACGGGAAATACTCTTTTACACAAGCAAGTATAGCACCATTGCTTTTTTTGAGGCGCAGAAGTGTAATTATGCACATCCCCACACTGCACTTATGAAGGCTGAGCTTACCTTGTGATAAGATCAGCTTTCTAATCTTTTGCTAAATTGAGATCACAAAAGAGAGAGAGAGAGAAGAGAGGAGAAAAGAGAAAGAAAGGGGGAAGGGGAGGAGAGAGAGAGAGAACAAATTCACATTCCAATCCAGACATATCTGGTTAAAAAAAAAAAGAAACTTAAGAAAATAATTTCTGAAACCAATAAAATGCAGACTTAAAAAAAAAGTCTTGACTATGAAACTGTTTTTTCTCAGTTGTAATCTCACTGATACTGTTGCCTGATGGATACTGACTGAACCACACAATATGAAAAACATAAAGGAAATTAATCAAACCATATTCACAGCATCCCATTATCATCCACAAATGAGTTCTGAACAGATACATGCAGTATGCACATACATTAATGATAAACAGTAGTCCTGACAGTCCCTCACCTTCCTGGTGTCATATGGCATACGACTCCATGTAAAGTTGCTAAGTGCAGTACAGAAAACACTGTGAAGACCTGTTCACACTGACCAGCGTTATTATGTGACCATAAAAGCATATTTATGCTTATCATTGTAACTCTAACTACAAAGTATTCATAAAGTGCTCATGTGTTTATTTGCTATAATTTCTCACCCTCTCTCCTCTACTCACTCCCTTGTTAGCAGAATTTGCTGCAATGTAGAAACTAGTCAGGAATACTGTAACTGTTGTTTCCACGCATTTGCACTTACTATTTCCTTGGCTTGCTGCTGAGAAAAACAGCAGACAAGAATGCAGTGAGAATAACTTCAGCATTCAGTGAATGAAGAGATAAGAATAAATTACCATGTTAAAGAGGGGCCACTGAGCCCCACATGGACAGAGACCATTCTAAGAAAGACCAGTGTAAGGATACAAGCCCTGCTGATGCTCTGATAAGAAGAGATGCCTCCCTTATTCAATTCTCACTTACAGCAGTGGCAATCAGTAATTTAGTTAAAGTATGTACCAGCCCATAATATCTGTCAGGCAAACGATGTGCAGAAATGTGCGGACCAGTTCTGGCACTCTGATCAGTAGTGTCCCTTTTCCGCTGTCAGCAGTACTGTTGGATTCTCCTAATATAATTACATTGACTTTTATTCAATTAAGTGCCATTCCTAGCCTTAAAAAAAAAGCTACTTTATCAATTGATTCAGGTGTAATGCAATAATAAAGATGAACTCATAGCAGTGCATTAGCTCTGCTGTTCATAACTTCTCAACATAGGTTCATTCATAGCAGTCGATTTCCATTATGCAACCACAGTTCAAAAGAATTGATTCTTTTACATTCATTTCTTAATCTATTTCACTTCTGTTTAATACTCTCCCTAAACAGCATATGCAAAAACATTCTGTTAGGGATGAGAGGGATGAAATGTGAGAAAAAGTGCATTTAGTTGGGCACTGAAGTTTTGAAATCTTATGAAAAAAAACAAAGTCACAGAGGCTCAAATATTGTCAGAATTAAGAATACTGTATGCTGAAGGCATTACCAAAACACATTTCAGGTAGCTGAACAATCACTGGTATAGGAGGGAAGAAAAAGTATGGTTTCATAGACACACCAGTCTAGTGTGCTCAGAGCTCTGACCCTCAAGCCCTTTCCCATCCACTACAGCACTAAATGTAGCACTGCACCCTGAGGCACAGACTGAGAACTCAGGTGCTACTTGAACAGGGCTCTCCATAAAGAAAGTATTTCTCAGAGCTGACAGCAGCATTCCCAAGTTTTTTTTGGAAAAAGGTGACAAGGGAGTTCTGTGTAGGAGGAACATGCCCATGTATGTAAGGAGGTATGTAATGGATCCACAAGAAAAAAAAAAAACCAACAAAACCTAAGAAAGACAAGTATGAACAATGGCAGCCTAGAAAGAGAAGTACACACCACTAAGTTAAAAAGGGAAATGTTCAGAGAAAAGCCAAAAAAGCCAAATAGAATAGGGTTGACTTTAGGGGCAGGAATAAAAAGTGTGATTTGCTATGAAGCCATGAAGAGTATTATTCAGATGGAAAGGCAGAAGAGTATATGGCTGACAACCTGTACTCTGATGTAATAGCTGCAAGAACAAGTCAGACACAAGAAGAAAAAAGTAGCATTGCAAATATTGGCCAAGCCCATACTATCTTTTGTCTTGATAAATGTAACTACTTCTTCCCTCTTCCTCGCATCCAATGATAATCTCCCTTGCTTTTTTTTTTCTTGGAAGATAGACTCATTCGGCCACCTTAAATTGCTCCAGTAGTTCTCAGATCCCTGTCTCCACATGAAATTGAAGCATTCTATCCTATTCCAACTCTTTCTCCCCTGATTTGTCACTCCCAAACCCTAGTAAGTCCTCTACCAGCCCTCAGACAATGCTGGCCACGTTGTCATGTGTTCACCTACTCCTGCCCATGGCACCTACAGTTTCTTGCTTCAGCTGTTCTGTTCCCTGATGTGTTTTACAATGCCTGTACCCTTTTCTCCTCTGAATACTGCTTCCTGGTACATGTAAACAGTGTCCCCCTGAGTAAGCTGAGGCATAGCTTGGGCAGAGTGATTCATGCTAGTGCATGAACACTGCCATCAAACAGGTGGAAAATCACAAAGTAGGATACGCCAAAATCAGCTGAGCATCAGCTTGCCATTATTCTTCATACCTGAGATAGCTAATTTAAGGCTAGATCTGGTGTTCTTTGCACTGCAGTTGCTGACATATCTGCAGGGAAAATGCTTGAAGAACCTAAATGAATCGCAGGGGTGTATATATATGTAAAGAAACATAAAATATTTGACCTAATAAAATCCTTTGAATGACTCTGGATTTCTTAGACTGCTTATTTGTACATCAGCTACAAAAATGACATCTGATCCTAGCAATGGTAAGACAATTGGTGAATGAAGTCTTCCAGGCAGAAGGTTGAAGAGCTTAACTATAAAGGTAGTTCTCATTTAGCTCCTGTTACCAGATATACCTCATCCCAGGCAACAAAGGATGATGAAGAGGATTAGTTCTGAGAATTTAAAATACTATGTGTACCAAAGAATGTTCAAACATCTGTTTAGCTCTCTACTATATGTCATGTACCCTTAAAAATGAGGAAAGTATTTTTTCCAAGATGTTTTAAGATGTAGCTTGTTGTGGTAAGGAAGTTGTAGCAAAGTCTGATTTATTTTAGAACGGCCCGAATGCTTGCCTATTCCACATAATTAACATTCTTCTTTCAAGATACTATTCATGAATTAGATGGTGGGCAAAAGTGTGTGGAAGGTCCTCACCAGAGTGAATTTAGCCTACTGAATTCAATGATCTTAAGAATGGATCAGTGCTGCTGTAAGGATGATAATGGTAATAAGGGTACATGTGAAATCTGTGGTGTGGTGAAATGGTGAGGATATTTCATCTCCCAATTCACCACAGCCCTTTCAGACAGGGTTTTGGTAGCAGTGCAATGCAGAGTGGTACAGCAACTGCAGCAGCTCTCTGTCTGTGGACATGATCCCACTGGTGGTAGTATTTTACTTCCCTTGTGAAGTTCATGGAAGTATTCCTTCATAATTAGAATTCATTGTTGGTTCCACCCCACCTGCTACTAGCAAGCTCCTCTATTGAGATATGCACTATGCATCAACAGAAGAAAGGGGATTATAAGCCTAGGAAATATGGTCAATTAAACGTACATGCCATTTACACAGCTCATAAATCCAGACTGGGTTATTTTGAGCAGTTTCTTTTTACACTTGTCAATGAAACTGATTTTGTTAATTTACTATACATTTGTTGGAAAGAAAAATGCAATGGCAGCTTTATTTTAGTTTATTTTTATTTAGTCTTTTTATTTTTTTTTTAAAGTGAGTGAGGAGGAATTTATCAGAGAACAGAATTTGTCCTGGCATAGAAATCGGCATGAATTCTATGTATGACTCAAGGCCAACTTCAGATGCACCCATGGCTGCAGTTCTATCTGCATTAGGACAAACCTCCTCTGATGAGCATAGCAGAGTTAGGAAATCTGGGTGATAAAGAGTATTCTATTTAAATTCAAGTATTATAGAAAGCACAAAAACAACTGCATGAAAAAATGTGTTGACTGTGGTGCTTACAGTTCAGGGCAGAGCAGGTTGTTGAAAATGAAACATAAAGCATTGTTTTTGTAATTTTTTAGCACGAGAAATATATGATTAGACAGAAATATTAAGAGGATGAGAGAAAAAGTGAGAAAAAAGCAGCAGCATAACTGTTAACATAGTCAGTCAGGGACTAATGAAACTGATCTTCCAGTCCCTAATGCAGTCAGACAGAAAGGCCAAACCAACTGATGTCCCAATTAAATGTCCTATCTATTGGCCCCTTCCTTGCTCCTTCTTGAAGACTGTAAGAGACAAAGTTTCCTGATGAAAAGTCTCACTCAAACATCAAAGTTCACTGTATTGTTCATTAAAATTCTGAAATTAATAATTTCAGTATTTCCAGTTGTATCCCACCACATTCTTTTTTTTCTGTATTTCCAAATAGGACAATGTCTTGATAACTTATTGTTAAAATGTTCTGAAAAATGGATATTCTGGCAAATATATGATTTGCCAAAGTAATACCATCCAACACCATCATTCTATCTCTGCAAAGAAATCACAGAGAGGAGGTCACAGCAGGGAGTCACCAGACTTTGGCAGCTTTACTTTAAGATACAATAAGTGATTAAGCACTAAGCAATACAATAGCATTAAGTAATACAGTAAGATCATATTTGGAGACTTAATGCATTAGAAGTCAATATAAAATTATTTTCTGTTCTTTCCAAGTAATAGTAGGTTGTTTTTGTTAAGTAGGCAGAAGCTAATTTTGGGTTACAAAAACCAAAACCACAAAATATCCAGCAGTTTGAAGAAGGTTTTATTACAAAATCAAAGCCCAGGAGAAATTTGTCTGGTGTTTTATGCACAGATTCGCAAACCTGTTATTAAAGTTGGATGTGGAAGTAACCACTCAGGTTGAACAGGCCCCATACAAGCTATCCTCCTGATACACTTAGTTTAAAACCAAGCTCTGACAATCTGTTTTAAAATACCATAAACAATGAAAATTTTATTATTCCTCCCATGAGACTTTTTCCACATCTATCTTCAGCTAAGTATTCACCCTATGTCTTTACCTATAATGAAATGTTAAAGGAAAGTTCTCTTTGTTGCTTTTCACCCCAAAGGCTGTCAATTAAGATTTACAGTTTTTTTAAAAACTTCACAATTTTAATCGCTAACGCTATTTGTTAATACAGCAAATATTGTGGTCTTACCTTAATTTCATGTTGCTTTCCTACTTATTTAAGCCTGAAACTCATAGAAAGGCTCAGAATATGTGAACATAACAGAAAGTAAACCCAGAATTTTGTGCTTTCTCAGAATCTCTGCAGACTGAAAATGCTGAGTTTCATGCAGCTAAAATCAAAGAACCAGAAATTAAGACTCTGGCTAAATATAACAGTGTACATATTTATAAGAAAAGGTATGGCCTCAATTCTGCTATTTCTTCAAGAAGGAAGCAGCAATCATTTTTCCCGTTTTCTTAAAAGAATCAAGAATAAAATAATTCCTGGAATTTAATTAGTATTGGAAACTGTCAAAGAAATTATTTTCTCAGTTACTGTTCTAATTTTGTCACTCTTTGCAGTCTTTGATACAGCTTTTGTTTGTGGTGTTTTTGTTTTGTTTTGTTTGTTTGTTTTTCAATTAAGAAAAATAATTTCCATAAATCTAAGCAAAGATAATAGAGGTTTGAAATCCTGATCTGACCTAAATTATAAAATTCCCATTTATCTGAACAGGGCCAAGGTTTCAGTCAGTGTGCTAGTGTTTCCATATATTTGATCATGTTTAGTTTGCTTCTAGATGTAAGGTGAAAAGTAGGGATAGGGGCTAGACGTAGGAACAATGAAGGAAGACAAAATACTATACTACCCATTGAAACCATGGCATTTCTACATGAACATTTTGGGTAATAACATCAGTTCTTGAGTCTTTAAATTGCATAGAATCTGAAAAATATTAACCTTTCATAGGAAGAAAATCCAAAAGGTAAAATACAGTTCAGCACCTATTAAAAAAAGTAAAAAAACAGTGCTTATTAAATGCAGGAAATAACGGACAAGCAAGTTCTTGCAAATTAAAGTTGTGGAGCCCAGTTATTTCAATCCCTTTCAATATGAAACAAATCACTCACACTGGTCACGAAGACAGCTCCCTCTACACTCAAATTATTCACTTGAAGATAAGCTCCCATCAAACTCTTTAGGGGTTTAACTAATTTACTGCACAGATACGGCATGTCTGTTGTAATAACAGGTAGGATGTATTGGGGTCGACCATTTATCAGAATTAGACTTCTTTTTTCAATTCGCAGTGAATTATGCTGCCTACACTGCTCCTCTTTCTCAGAGCTTCCCATCCCCTTACGGCCCCTAATGTGGCAGGCAAACAAAATTGACAGTCTCATCCTGTCAACAAGGGATGATTCTCCTGAGAAGCCATTTAACTTTGCAGAGGAAGCAATGTATTAATGTGCCTGTCCCAGGAATGTTAATCATCTTCAAGCTCCCTCTAACTTTGACATGAACGAAATCACCAAATTTGTTTACTAAATGAATCGTAATATGCTAATAAGAGAGCATGACATATATGGTAAAGCCAAACAGATGGTTTGTTTACTCGACTTTGCAACTTTATAAATGTTGTAACTCTGAAGATGTTAGTGAGAATTATTGGTTTGTTGGCAGTGGCAAACATGCTTTTTGCATTCTTAATCCACATTTAGAGTCAGGAAACAATTTGCCACCGCCATGGAATGCATAAAAAATGTTAATGCCGAGATGGCATTTGGGGAGGCAGAATAGCCAACTGTGTGAGCAAATAACACAGGTTAGATGTGGAACTTATATCTGATGGCAATATTTGCTACCAAATAATTTTTAATGTAATATCTGACAGGTTCAGGATTCTTGAAAGGCCCAATAATTCAGTACATACCTGTTGAGGTGTTTAGTGAGATGGTCCTTACGGTGTGAACAGAATTACACTTTCACAACAGCTGTGTGTGCTCAGAAGCATCGAGGTCATGTCGCACTCTTAATATATTACTATTGTTGTCCATTAAAGATCAAAAGATATTACAATCAAAAAGCAGAACCACTGGCATACTTGCCAAAGTTACTCAGAAACGATCAAAATTATATTGCAACACTTCAACCTCTCACTTTACCAGCTGCCTGGAAGCAAAACAGACTCATTACAAAATAGCCAGCATTCTTGTCTAATATCCGGACTCGTTGATAAAGTTTAGAATAAAAAGATTTATCTGATGGAATATTTCTTAAATGAACTCAGTGTAGCAATGTTATCATATGTACAAAAAAGTCCTTCAATGGAAATTGCAGGTGGTCAGCGCTGCTAACAATCAGTCCAACTAGCATACACTGTTTCTACAATCTACATATCCTCTCTGAGAAGTTTATCCCTGTGCAGGCAATTTCTCAAGGTGCTGCACAGTCATGCATTAGGTCCTCATCTTCTGTGTGCTGGTTGTTCAGACAAGGCGTATTTCCCCTTAAGAAGAACTGAGGCAACATCCAGGTAGAATCTGTTGCCAAACTGCATGAATTAGCATTTCTTTTCAAACCTAAATTACCTAAATATTACATGATCCAAGTTTTGCAATCATAAGTTTTCATACTTCGTTTCATTTTACTGTTACAAAAGCCACGTAAAATGTGATAATTTTGCAAGATTTTATTGAAACAGTCCCTTTAGTTCATCCCACTCATGAATTTTCCTGACTTTAAGTGAATGCAAAAAAAAAGATAAAACTCAGTCAGAACAGCTAGCTTCCCCCAATTCTACTTTGACACCATATCTTTCCTCCCGGATACTGATGCACAGCAACACATTATCTCATGGTTTGCTTAGAAGGTTCAGAATCCTTACTGATGACTTTGTAAATTCAAATACATAATAAGCCCTCATATCCACAGATAGTTTTTTATGACTTCAGGTTCCACAGGAAATATGTAAATCATTTCTTCTGATCACAATGCAATAATATTTCGCATTCCTACTGCTTTGTTTGTATAAAAATGCTGGGTTTATTTATATAATACCAGAGGAACTATAAAACCAAATATGATGTGGCACTTCAACAGGGTTCCTGCATTAGTAATTTTACATTACTAAATAAGTACCTCTTTCAGGTCAACTAATAGCTGATTATCCTATAACCTCCCTTCACTGATGCGCCAACCCCTCAGTAATTTCAATCCTCCAAGATTCTTCCATACATACTATTGTCAGCGGTTATTAAATTCTCAACTTTTTACCCATCCACGAGAGACTGTGCAAAGATATCTAAGGGAAGTATGAGTTCAGCTTGCTGTCCAAGGATTATTTTGGAAGAAACATTAGCAGCTGTCCCAGCCTGGCGCTTATATCTCATTTGAAACATCTACTCATTCCTGACCAACAAAGAAAATTTCAATAAAGTACTTTTACTGGTTTAACAGCAGTGAGCTCCTGGGATTGTCAAAGTGCTCAGTCTTTTCCGAGGAGAGAAGGAATCAACAGCTCAAATATAATTAACCTTCCATTCTCAATGCAAACTGCCACGCACAGGAGCTCTGCAGTCTATTAGTGAAGTTATAACGGCCAACAGGCAGAGGCAAAATTGGTCAAAAAGTTGGCTGCTGCTGTCATATTTTTAGAATTATGATTAATGACACTAATAATGTGGATGATTACTGATATGTGTATCTCCTGCAGTTTATCATATTGCACTGGCTGCCTACGTCCACAATAAACACGATGCTATCATTTACCTCTTTATTGAAGGCAATCCTTCTCTTGAAGGAGCACATTCTAATTACTTTGTAATGTTTTATGTCTTAAACATTTTGCAGCTCTGGACCTTGCCAACTGCTTCACGTCTACCATTGATTAATTACAGAATGTTTAATCAAAATTTAGAACCTAGTGCAGCCATTTATGAGTGTGCTGCAGTGCCAAGATAGTTAGGCTGCCGTCCCAAGCTTGGAGAGACTGGGTTCAAAATTAAATCCCAGAAATGTGGAAGATGACACATATTTTACCTTGAGTGATTTGAGTTTAAAATCTTACTTCAGCTGATGAATGACAGGCACCTACCCAAAATGAGAGGTCTTTCTTGTGCATGTATATGTGATTGTGTTCCTATTACATTTCTCTTTTTCAAATGTCTTAATTTTCCTTTTATGCCATTGCTGTTGCAGTTGCTTCACAGCTCCTCTAAAAGCCTTCTCTGCTGCTAGAGCTCTTGCAAACACCAATCACAAGAGTGTAGTTTTGAAGTGGTTAAACAAGTGAAAAATAATTTGCAGGGACAAATACATAAGTTTTTTTTTTAATGTGGATTTTTATGGTACTGTCATACAACCATTCACCGTTGAAGTTAAGTGTTTTTTTAATACCATTACTGAACTGCTGAAATGGATGCTAATATAGCTTGGAGTGCTAATGTCAAATCCTGGTAATAAAAAAGACAGACTGCTGAATGAAATAATTTCAAGTAAAAAATAGAACAAAAGTGCTCTCACTCTCGCTCTCCACTTTTATTGAATTGGGACTGACTGAGCCAATTGCTTTAGAAGTCTGTAAAACACAATTACTAGTGAGCTGACTGACCCAGCAGTGCCCCTTCTGTGACAGAACAGACTGCTGCTCCCCTCTCAGGCTATCAGACCTGAGAGACATCCACACAGGGTCTCCTTCTGCCAGGGCCTGACTCCTCCCCTCATGAAATCTTGATTCTTAATCTTGCGTAATGTATCATCTGCATGCATGTTCTTCTCAAAACAGGGACTTGTCTACCTTTTCTGAGTGGGAACCCAATTTCTTTTTCTATCTATTGTACTTTTAGATCTTTATCTAACAACACAGCTATATATATGTCTATCTTTCGGTACACACATCCACAGACACACACATACGTATGTTTGGTCTTTTTTTATTCCCACACTCTGTGTGTTAAACACAACAGTACAATGTAAGATTTATGGGCAGAAAAATTAGCTATGTCCTGCTTGTATTTTCAGTTGTAAATGGCTGAATTGTAATTGCTTTTTTATTTTGTCATTACAAAGAAAAGGAGAGAAGGAGTAGAAGGGAGAGAAAGGAAAAAAATGTATTGAACTGGAAGCAGGTAACAGTTTTCCCAAGTTAATAAAATAAGCAATAAAGTTTGTAAAGCACTAGAATCAGAATCAGTAACATTGGAAATATCTTATAAAACTTAAAATTTACAGTTTATGTTTCAGATGCACATAGTCCGAGACAAACATAGAGCTTAGGTCCTTTTTTATCCCTTTCTCTTCAAATAAAGA
>JANHFX010012722.1:0-27739 GCA_027560015.1 Chloroceryle amazona | reverse complement strand
AAAAAAAACCAAAAGCAAGGTAACCAAAATTGCAAAAAAATTCTTAATATTACAATCCCATCTTTTCTTTCTCTCCCTCTGCTCACCCCTATAAATGAACCCCTTTACAATTATACACAAAGCCAACAAAGTCCTGCAATCCTTTCCTTTTTTTATGACACTGTACATTTTCAGAAAATCTAAAACTTTTTCATTTCTCTTCCAGGTCCATTTATGTGAAGCTTGCAGGTGCCTTATGGCAAAAATGTTAAATTATTTCTTAGATAGATCATTGTAAGCAATGTTTTTTAGGGCAAACTTACATGTTAGATGAGCTCTTAATTAAAAAAACCAAAAAAAACAAACACACAACAAAACCGGAAAGAAACGACGAAACAAAACCATAAACTTGCTTAGCACAAGGCAAACTACTTACTTAAAAGACATTGCTGGGAAGCAGAAAGCATTACTAAAAGCCTTAGGTTTTCTTTAAAAGTGGTGGGCTCAAAATTTCTGTCAGGAAATATCCAGTGTTTGCAATTGTGCCATTAATAAGGTCACATATGAAGTCTCATATCCAGTATTGCACTTGAGATATTCCCGTGTTACCTCAGGTCCCGGTCACGACACTGTCTCAAGTGTCTACAATACCACTGTGATCTTTTTAAGTGTAGATGCTGGATGTGAATGAGTGCTGGATATGAAAGGAATTTGTACTGTTATACCTACAGCATAATAGCATGAATACTGGTACATGAGGCTGCACCTCAAACCCTGGGTTACGTTTTGGGCCCCTCACTAAGAGAAAGACACTGAGTTTCCAGAGCATACCCAAAGAAGGGCAACAAAGCTGGTGAAGGGTCTAGAAAGCAAGTCTTTTGAGGAGCGGCTGTGAGAGCTGGGGTTGTTCAGCCTGGAGAAAAGGAGGCTCAAGGAAGACCTTATCACTCTCTACAGCTACCTGAAAGGAATCTGTAGCAAGGTGGGGGGTCATTCTCTCCTCCCAGGTAAAAAGTTATGGGACGAGAGGAAATGGCCACTAGATGCATCAGGGTGGTTTAAGTTGGCTATTAGGAAAAACTCCTTCATTGAAAAGGTTGCTAAGCACTGAAACAGGCTGCCCAGGAAGGTGGTGGAGTCAACATCCCTGGAGGTATATAAAAGACATGTAGATGAAGGGATGTGGTTTAGCAGTGGGCTTGGCAGTATTAGGTTAACAGTTGGACCTGAGGGTCTTAAAGGTCTTTTCTACCTGAAATGATTCTATGATTCTTTGATTCTATGATTCTATGATGTGTGACACAGCTGGCCATCATTCTTGAAGAGAGGCAAAGGACAGAAGACTGTAGAGTACTGCAAGTTAGGTTTAAGGGGCAGTGAAAAACTGTGCACAGTATCTTGCAATGTGCTCACCGCACCTATACAGTGCATAGTCTCTCCTTGACACTGTTGAGTATTTCACTCTGATACCTCTGCATCTCTTGCTTCAGGTCACCCATAGATTAGCAGTCAGCAGTCTGGTTATCTCTCCCCTTAACTGTTTCTAACTGCACAGTATACTCCTGCAATTACAGGCTCTACTTTATGAATCTGCTATTACTCCCAGCTGTATTTACTAACCACTGGCAACTTGTATAACCATGAAAAGGTTATACAACACTTTTAGAGAGGTTGGGTTTTGTTTTTGCGTGGTCCCATAACTTGCCAAGTATTTTTGATTAACATCTTGTACTAAGACATATTCTGGTGTAAAACACTCCCATCTCACTGGTTTGTTGCAAACCTGCCTTCAGGCCAGTACCTCAGAAGGCAGTAATCATCATCAAAAAAGTCTCCCTGTAATTCTTACCCAATCTATCTGGGTCCACTAGTCAAAACCATTCTTGTAAAAGAGCAATGGAACTCAAATAAGCTTTGTTTTAATATACTGATTATCTGCTACACAATTCTACTTCAAAAAATACCCCATGACCTCACAAACCCTAGGAATGACTGTATCTTTGGGATGAGGCCATCTGTGGACAATGTCTACCTTTGTCTAGATACACTGTCAGGGCTGGCACACTATCGTCCAAAACAATGTTGTAGATACCTGGAGTCATCTACATCTAGTAATTTTTTTACCCTTTTGGGTTATTTTTTTTTCTAGATCATTTCTAGGACTTGCCCCACCAGTTTTCTTACTTTCAGGTAAACCTAACTTTAATTCAGATAGGGTAACTCATTGTCACTCAGTTCATGTTCTAATGAATGAAATGGCTCAAGTCTAGGGGGAGGACCATTATCATCATTATGGGGAAAAGAAAATGCCCTCATCTACAAGTAATTTCTGGTTATTCCATAAGACACGATGTTAAGTTTGACTTAAGGTGACAGTTTTGCTTTTCAGACATATAAGCACAGCTGACGAGTGTATCATGTATATATATATGACAGCATTCATCTACCTACTTAGTGTCTCCTTCATCAAGAGCTGTAACTCCAAAGGGCAGCAAATACACAGCTACTCCTGCCACAGGTTCGTCTCCTTCCCCCTTTCATTACTTCTCCCTAGATTCCTCCACCTCTACCTCTCAGATTGCAGTGTATTGTTCCGTTTTTGCACATCCAGGCCTTTTGGCAGTGTTTCCCTGGTGCTACCTTCTACCTAAAGTACAGCTGCCTCCACTGTAGGAGAAATCTGACAGTCTTCTGCTGTTCAGTTTAAAAGAACAGCTAGAGCCTTCTTCTGCAGAAACTAACATAGGTAGATGTTTTGTTTACCACACTTTCAAAAGGCTCTAGGGAAGATGGGACATCTCTGTACATGGGGAACAGCTTTTATATTAATGTAGGTAAGTGGAAAATAGTGAAATTTCTCCCCCTTTCTGGAGAAGAGTTTTGGTTGTTCCAGCTATTTCCCAGGAACCTAGAGGCAGCCGGGGTATTATGAATTCACGTTTCTTGTTCTGTCTTCCCAAATAAGCTCTTTCACTGGACATAAAACACACAGAACCTGTGCAGGACAGGTTGTTTTGTTGGACAAAACAAATAAAGCATTTAAACTATTTGTCACAACGCATACCAGGGGAAAATACTGCTGAACACATGTTTTGCTTTTGCCTAGTAGTTTCAAAGCTTTACTTATGCCTAACACCTATCTTAACACTGCTGTAGCAGTTTATTTAAACTTCTCAGGTCACTGAAAAGACCTTGACATATTTCACAAGTTCACACAAAAATGTCTTCTTGCATTGCACAAGAATATATACTTTCACTCTCAATGTGATATTGTTTTGTGGATCAAAAGAAAGTAAGATAAAGAAGGCAGCAGATTGTTTTAAAAACCGCCATAAACTTCAATTCAAACTGAAAACAAATGGATGTGTGTAGTTGGACAAGACTTCCCACTATGCCAGAGTTGATCCTGCAATCTTTGCTCATTTAAGTAGCTTCTTTAGAGCTTGCTTTAATTTATTTATTTTCTTGTAAGCTTAAAAAAACCCCAAAACCAAACAACCAAACAATAAAACAACAACAACAACAACAAGCCTTATATGAATAATTTAGTTCTATGCATTCTGTTTCAATTCTGCTTCTCTTGGGGAGCATACAATATGATAGGCAATCTATGTTCAGTAGGACTACTCATGGAAGAAGAAGTTAGCTCTGTGTTATGGGTGGCACAAAATGTTTATGATCCAGGTTCTCTTGGACAAGGAAGAGTTATGTGAACATTAGCAATGACACACAACATAGTGACTGAAAAATTAATGGTTCATACCATTGTATTGGATATGCAGATAGTCTCTTCATGAACTGTATTGTGTCCAGAAATGGTAGTATAGCTATAAGTATGTTTATATTTTAAAAAAATGTATAAGATAGCCCTTTTATATCTTGACAAATGGTTCCTCAAATAACTATTGTCTTAAAAACTTAACTTTCCTTATTGGAGGAAATTCAAGCTGCATATGACAGCCAATTATATTGGGGGAAATACAGTAATTATTATTATGGACTGGTGTGAAATAAACAATTTCTTGGAACTATGCATTCCTAGAGTTTAGTACATTTACAGAATGTAGTGGAATGCTGAAAAAATGGGTGCTGTTGTGACAAGGAGGTGGTAACAGGAGGCAAGTAGCAGCTTTCTCACATCTTCACCTTCCTTGATAATGTATGCAGTGGCTCATCATAGGTAACTGATGTTAATTTATTCAAGCACACCTGTACAGGGCTGGAAGTCAGGTAACTAGACAAAAAGTATGTCTGTGTTTTTTCAGTACAGCTACCCAGAGGCCTATATCCACACAAATTTTGTTCTGGAGACATCAGCAGGTTTTAATAAACAACCTACAGATGTCTTGCTCCATACAAATCAAGGAGTTTACATATTTACATATGGACTTATTTAACTAGCAATCAAGTGGCATGATCACACTTGGCTGCAATAGTTGCCTCATATTTATTTATAAGTCATCCTGAGCAGATATCATTTTGTTTTTAAATGTATTCATAGGGCTCAATCACCTTTCCCATCTTGCGGAACACATGCATACACATACTTGCTTTGTGAGAAAACTGAAAGACAATCCAGAGCAATTAGTAGTCCTACTTTAGTGTCAGAAAGACAAAGTGAAAAGTTCTTGCTTTGTTCCTCTGAAGAGGCACACTGAGAATTAATTTATTTTCTGTATGTTGAGAGAAAGGAAAAAGTGGTCACATAGTTACTAATGATGTGTCTGAGCTTAAGAAAGGCAGATTTAAATAGTGACAGTACTGAGGTAAAACATGGATTTAGCATGTACTAAGGCTCACAGAGAAGATGGCTGTATTTCTTCCTAAGATCTGACAGTAGCATCTCAAGTAGACATACTGAAGGCAGAAAGTCCACCCACCTTGTTTCATCGGTGGGTTTGACCAAAAAATTCTTGGATTTTAAAGGTGAGAGCCCGGAATGAAGTCAACTGCTCTAAGCTTTACCTTCCAGAATTTCACTTCTGAACTTGCTCTCCAACACAGACTCTTAGATGTAACTTTGCTGTTCATTTTGGACAGGAAATAACTGTTCCTTCTTCCCATGCAAATGTCTCACCCACAGCTCAGGATCATTCTCTGAGCAGCTGTACCTCAGTGCTGGCTTCAAGGACCAATTACACCGATCTCTTTGAAGGCAAAGTCAGTATCTGCTGAGGCAGGACTCAAGGATGAGGATGGGAAGTGGATCCTAGAGGAATCCAAACACTGGGGTTACAGGCCTCTTTCTCCTAACTTACAGAACAGATCTTCTCTCAGTCCAGAGAAAATTCATTTTACAAGGACAATTCTTTCCATTCAACTGCACAGTTCTCACTGGAACTTACATTCTTCCCTATCTAAAAAATTACTTGGAAAAGATGTTTTTCTGTTCAAAAAGAGGCTTATGACATTGCTTCTAAACACTGATGTGAGTTTTAATATGGGCTCTTTCAGTACTCTCCATTGACTTCCTGCAACAAGATGTAGCCTGAATTCTTGCCTTTAGAAGAAAGGACATCTGAAGTAAATACAGAAATGGATTAACAGTTAATTTAGGGAGTGTCTGGTTAAGAATAGAAGAAAAAGTGATTTTCACAA
The DNA here is from genome assembly GCA_027560015.1 of Chloroceryle amazona. NCBI lineage: Eukaryota > Metazoa > Chordata > Aves > Coraciiformes > Cerylidae > Chloroceryle > Chloroceryle amazona. Next base: position 22,162 of record JANHFX010012722.1, on the reverse strand, counting down.
GTGTAGTGCTTCCAGCAAAGAAAAACAGAAAGGTTTCTGTGTTTGGGGAAAAGATAAAAGATATATATATGTAAAAAGCTGATTTGATGAGTGATGCTACTTGTAGCTCAGAGGGTGATGAGGAAAGCTCCTTTAAAAATCTAGGCTCAGTGGAGCTTGATTATTCAAAAGCAACACTGTCTAATTTATAGAAGAGAAAACAGAATTACTGGGTCATTGACAGTAAGGGTCAGGACACTGCTTTGCTTTTCTCTGCCTTGTGTTGAAAAAACACATGAGGCAGAACTCCTGAATCTCCTGGTTATCTTGACCCTAATCTACAAGGAATAGCAGTGGTTAGCCAAAGATCTCAGAAGATATTCCAAACTTCCTGGCAGAAGGATATTTATACAGGATTTGACCTTGGCACAAAAGATGGAGGAATGGTGAAGCTGGATTTAGTCAACCCTTAACACAAACTGCTATAGGATGCATTCCACAACAGAGCATTGCAGCTGTGGCATAGATAAAACCCCCTGCTTTAGTCAAAGCAGCATTACGTTTGCTCCTCACATGATCTGCTGCCTCTGGTAACCAGCAGTTCATATCACAGCACCACCTTTGCAAAGCACGTTTCACAACAGTTACACACATTGTTAACAATTTAGAGTTTTGTGTCTGTACAGGACAGGGGGAATATAGTCGAACCTTTGATTAACTAAAATTGCCTTGGAAAAATGTCCTAAGACATATCAGATGCTCTTATAGGAAACTAAAAGGATCAGTCAAAGTTATTTATCTCTGTGAAAGCTTGTACTTTCTTTTAGTATATAACTAGAGTTCTGAGTTTTAGATCTCCAAGTAGTCATAATAGGATAATATTATCAATCCAATACTAGTAATATGATTAGTAAAATGACTAAAAATAAAAACTTCACAAGACTCAGTAAGCTATGGGATAGCTAGAATTGTGATTTCATTAAGAAGACAGTACTGAAAAAAATATGTAATTTTAATTTTCAAATTAAAAAAATTCTAAGCTTCTCTAGCAAGTCAGAGATTATGTGACTCACTACACAAGCAAATCACACAGGCTATGAATAATGTCAAAAATGGAACACCAATACATGACAAACACTATTCAGAAGTTATTTCTGTGTGCTTTAGGTAGCTGTTTCTTATTTCTTGTACAGCTGGTAATAGCAAAATGCTTCTGAGCTTTTAAGTGAAATTGATTTAAGTGGCTGGAAGAAGTTCTTACTTTGCAATGCTGTTAATTTAGTTAACCAGTTATCTCTGAGGTGCTCTCCTAGAGAGTGATAGTATACTTATGTAATAACTCTTTCTAAAATGTGAGTATCTTCAGAAAGAGTATCAGCAAAAATTAAAACCAAATTGAATGGAAAAATATTCTGGACAATTAAACAGTGTGACAAAAAAAAAATAAAAATAAAAATACATTAACATTTACTTCCTAACTTTATTTTTAATTATTTTTTGGTAATCATTAGAAAATAGTGTTTAAAATGTTTACTTAAATCCTTCATCCTTTATATTATATGCAGTACATATACTTCCATTTCTACACATTCCTAGATGTTGTACTTCTGAATAAGACTGGGTAGCTGAAGGAAGTTTTAAAGATATTATTCCCTCAAGTATCTGAAAGAATTATCAAGAAACATGAGAAACTTGGTTCTTTGAAGGCATTTCCAGACAAATGTTGCAAACCAGGAGTGCTAATGAACTAACAAAAACATCAAGCCTGAATGGGCACACAAAATGTACCACACCTTTGAACTGTTTGAAGTGTATAATTACTCTTAAATCTTTGCAATTAAAGGATATATAATATGCCCTCAAATTCCCTTTGTCCCAAGTGCAACACATAACTGAAATCACATATTCTGAATGTTACTAGTGGAGGGATATAATAAAATGGTCTTGTGCCTTACAGAATTCAACATGGTATGTAAATAGTAATTTTATTTTTAAATATTCAGCCTGAATTTTAAGTTCCTGAAACAGATTTTTTTTTATGGCTTGCTTTCACTAATCTTAATAGGAGTACCCTACACAGTTCACTAAGTATTTTCAAAATGTTCCCTTTTTAAATGTTCCTGGAAATATTTTATGTATATGATCACAGCCAACTCTTCCTTAGAATATATAAATCTTTACTATGCTAACTTTATTATTAGCATGATTTATCAATGGGTTCCTGCTGAAATTTAATCCTTTGCATACATTCCAAATCCTAAAGCTGGCCACTTCATCAATTGCAGAATACAAAGGTGTTTTGCTTAGTACATGACTTTGTCATAATTCATTTGAGAAAACAAACCAACCAACCCAAATTCTTGACTAACAAAATCTGTGCAGTTTCAGGAACTGAAATAGATCGCACACATCTAAATTTAGCATAGATTATGCCACCAATTTACATGCTTCCCTTGTCAAAATCAAGTCACATAAAAGTTAATAAGATACCTCAAGAAGGGAGTCTTCATTTAATTTTACCTGCTTTGTGTCAAATGGTTTCATCCTACTGAAATGCAAACTATCTATATTCTCCTTCTTATCTGTTTTGAAATTTAATTATTATGTGTGTTCCTATTTTTCCATTTAGTGGATTTCATAAATTGTAACAGAAGACAAAAGATATCTGGGGACTGGACTCTCCATCAAAATAGTGAATTTTGGCTCCTTAGAATCCTCAACAATAACTTGCTTTCATTTTATATGACATGATATATTCTGTTTCAAACCACATCAATTTCAATGAAAAAAAAGAAGAGCTGTGTATGAAATGTTCAGCTAAGTTTCATTTTCTTCCTGTGTCTGCTGAATTTTTACAACATAATGAAAAAATATGAAACACAAGGAAAAAAGACTACACAATCTCACCATCACCCCCTGAAACTGAGATTTAGTTATGTGACAGTATGATCATCATCACATGTGAAAGTTTTTATCCACCAGTATTATATAACTGTGTTATCCTACGATTTTGACAAATTCCATTTATATTGCATTTTCCTCAGGAATCTAAACCAACAGTGTATATAAAAAAAAAAAGAAAAAAGAGAGAGAGGAAAAAACAACAACAAAACACCAAAAAAACCCCCATAACAAAAACCCACCTAAGAGTTTAAGGACCAGCTGCTTCTGTTTAAGCCCAACTGTTTCAGTATTGATGAAGCATAGATAGGTCATGATTTCATCTGAAGGGCCAGCAGAGTATGCCCTGGTTGATCTTTAAAAAATGTAAGGGTCTAGCCTCTCTTCTCTCAGTGTGCACAACTCCCATCAGTGGGAAAGGGAGATGCTCACATGCAGAGAAGAAGATAAAGTAGACTAAATGAACATAATAGGTAGAGAAGATTCTATGTTCTACTAAAGAAAGAGGCAACTATTCACTCAATATTTACTTGTTCTTGCTAAAACATATTAGCTAGTTTTAAAAACTGAGAAGAAGAAAGAATACTCTTCTAATCCGTGTTGTTTGCATTCATATGAACCTATAGGGATGGAAATAATGCTTGTATTCCATTCATTCCTTTCTCTCTCTCCATCCATTTATCCAACCATCCATCCAATCCTTTCTCTACTTCCTAGTACCATGGTTTGACATGCATGCATGGTCCAACCCTTTCTCTACTTCCTAGTACCATGGTTTGACATGCATGCATGGAGACATTTGTATTGTATGTAATTTACCATATATTTAATACAGCCTTTTCTTGTTTTAAAAGTTGCAGAGAGAGAATATAATAAAAGCTGCAACTCATAAAAAGAAGTACAATACACATGTTTACAGGCACACAGAAAGAATAATGACATTTATTACCTATCCAGTCACTTCAGAGGATGGCACAATATATACTATTCTGAATGCCAAGCAACAATCAAAATCTTAAATTGATAAAACTCTGTCAATGTTATGGGAATGTGATTGTCAGTTGTCATTACTGTGCATCTCTCTATTTCTCCATATATCCTAAACTGCTGTTTCTTACATAATTCAACACATTTAATAATGTAGAAAATCAATTAATATTTACTGACCTGTCTCTGCTTCTCCGTGATGGGAACGCAGCATTACAGCCAGCCACTGTGCAGACATGCATCTCTTTTAAATGAACATTTCTGTAGTGAAGTTTCACACTGTAGGAACTCTTGAAACTTTTCTTGCACACATAGCAGATCTTGGGGTCTGGGCTGGAGCACATTTCACCTTCTGGGGAGAATTTCTGGGGGCTACTGTAGTTGAATGTAGAAGCAAAACTTTCATGAAGGGCAGCCATACTGGCACTGCCTCCATTGTACAATCCATATTGGCTCATGTAGAACATATCGTATGTAGGGTCTGTATACTCTTCTTTCACTTTAATGACATCCTGGTTGGAAGAGTCATTGTGGTTTTCATCTGGTCTGTCACTGTGCATCATAGATTTTTCACCAGCTTCATGGAGGCGATCATCACCTTCCATGGATTCCTCACACAATTTGGGCTCTGATGACTCTGACTCATTTTCATAGTCTCTCTCATGCTCCTGGTCTTCTGATGTCATGCTGTCTGCTCTTCTTATATCTGGTCTGGAAATGCATCTGCTCCTGTCACTTTTGGAAAAGTCTTTCACAGACAGGCCTGGGCTCATTTCTTCCTGAGAATGGCAGTGATTGTCATGACCTATGTCATTCACCATTGTGCTGCTGTCATTCACTTCTTCATCTTCATCATCAAACTCATCAGCAGTATCAATAACTTCCTTTTCAATCTTAACTGGCATGCTTGACTTTCTTGGTTTCTTCTTGGGGGCAAGGTCGGCATTAGGTTCTGGGGTGGGCATCAGCACTGAAGGTACTGATGACTCTGAAGGAGGAGGGGGATGCTGCTCCATGCCACTCACTGCTGGTATTATTGGACTGGTAGGGAGTGAGGCTGGAGGACTCACCATTTCTCCAGGAGTAAGTAAATTTCTGTAAAACGGAGGAACAGGTTGGACAGTCTTTAAAGCTGGGAACACTAGCTGACTGGGAAGAGGGTTCTGTAGTACAGGATCTAGAGGGGGAGTGGTAAAGCCCATCGGTGGACGCCCTGGGCTTGTTAAAGTTAGGCTGGATTTTGTACTTGCTATGACTGGAGTGGCGGCACCTGAAGTAGCACGAATTAGATCTTTGTCGCGGTTATTCCTTAGCATAGGCATGTGGAGGCGGGGATTGGGGTTAGCGCTGTGGCGATTGCGGCTTCTGAGAGAGCTGAAGACCATGTTGCAACCCTCAATAGTGCATCGGTGCTTGATTTTCAGGTGAACAGCATTGTAGTGTATTTTAAGAGTACCTTTGTCATAGAAAGTTTTACCACATGCATTACAAAACACTCTTCCTTTCCTGGAGGCTGACCCCATTCTCCTCATTCTGTGAATGCGAAATGAGCTTTTAGTGTGTTCTGGTTTTGATAAATCATTGACAGGCGTAGGCGTCTGAACAGGAGAAACACAGGCTGGCTCAGTTTTGGGCTCCACATTTGTGATGCTGGTCAAAGCATTCCTGCTGGATGTTTGCTCATTCTTGAAAGGCGTTGGGGAAACTTCAGATTCACTGCTTTCATTATATTCATTTTGGGTTGTAAGGCTTGGTTCACGGAGCCTCATTGCTGGCTGTTCCAGCAGAAGGCCATTTGGAGGCAGCCCCAGCAGTGGAGCAGAGACTGGATTTATATATTGGAATGGAAGCAGGAATGCAAGGCTATTTGGGATGTTTTCAAAATGATGAATGCTGGAAGGGTTGCTGTTCTCCAGGTGAGCAAGGAGACTTGGGCTCCTGGTGCGATTATTGCTTTCAATAAAAGTCCTTATATCTGAATCTGTCTTTGAAGATGGCACAGCAACAGCCTGCCCTTCTTTTTCTTGAATTGCCATCAGCTCCACGATGGATTTGGTCTCTCCAAATCTCAGGAACTGCTGAAGGGTAATGATCTCTTCTTCCCTGGACATAATGGCCCAGCGGTCCAGCACCTTGCCTGCAGCATCCTACAGGCCATATCAAAGAAACAACAAAGACAAACACAAAGAAAAAACTTATTGATTCTGCATAATTACTGAATTCAATAGAAGGTGCTCTGCTGCGTGAACATGAAACAGTAGGCTCAAAAAACAACATGCAAACAGTGTTAATAGAACTTGACAAAAAATGAAAGCTTTCCAGCCATGCAAGTATAGTAATTACAGTCACAATCAGACAAACAGACTGAGTTTAATGTCAGAGCAAACAAAATGTAGATCACAGAGCTCTGTGATCTAAAATGCTTTCAATACTTCTAATTTAACAGCAATGATCTATGCACAGTGCTATCAGTGATATGCACAGTTTATCATACACCAGCGTAAAACGAACTGTTGCTATGCACTCCATTGTAAAATATAGAAAATCTTACCTTAATCACTATTAAATGCTGACACTATTAAGGAAGAGCTAAATAAATGCATTTGATAGATTTGCTTCTTAAGTGTAAGTAGACATAAGACTAACATCACTTATGGGCCATCTCACAAGAAATTTTGATGCAAGGCAAAAAGTCTTAAAGACAGCATGTAATACTTGTACCTTAATCTTTTATTTTATTTTATTTTTTTCCCATGACAACAATTCTGAAAAACATGTTCATTATAAACTTGCATCAAAATGTACAAATTGGGGCACTGGTTTTAAGCATAACTGAACTATTACTGGCAATTGATTGTAAACTTGTAATCTTTGTATGGTTTAGACTTAAGAGATTACTTTCTTGCAGCCTTGTTATAAATGACAGTTAAAAATATGTAAAAAGTAAGCATCTGATGGATGTAGATAGCATAAATGTGTAAAAATGTTGTCTCTTAACATTGCCTTCTGATAGCAAGGGAAAAATCCAGAGAGAATACACATCAGTAATCACTAGCCTATCTGTTGTTAAATATACATTAAAAAGCATTTCACACTTTCATTTCTGGTAGTAAGCATGAGATTTGCCTGAAGGTAGGACTTAAAAATTCTGCAATGTAATGTCAGGCAATCCATTCCAGCATGTATTGATAAAAACATATTAAAATACTTATATAATGAATACATCATTTTATTGGCATCTTTCCTTTTGGGTAAATGCTGGACATAACATCAGCACAGTAACTACAACCAACAAGCACTGTTGCAGGCCATTAAACCAGAATAATTCCAATGCTTTCTCATGCATTAAACAGTTTGAAAGCCTTGCAAGATACTCTGCTGAACTGTCTGATCTTTTTTAAATCTTGAATCTCAGCTGCAGAACTTTATCGGAACACTTTGGACTACATACATACTATTGCAAAAACCACTAGCTCTTTTTTGATTATGAAGCCTGTAAATACCTTCACACACACACACACTCCCCCCGCAGGTCTTATTTATTTATTATATTATCTTCAATCTCCAAAGGACTGATTCTTCTCTCCCCTCACATTTCCTGGAGTAAAGGAAAATGCAATTTGCCCCACATAGTAAAGCATATCTTTATTTGATTACAGCTGGTTTTATTATTTCAGGTATGATCTGTATCATCTTTCTGGACACAAAGTTAATGATGAAGGTCAATGCCATCTATGTTTCGGCACCTTAGATGTGACTGGAAAACCTTTAGAAAGGCTCCACACATGACCATTCGCAATCAAACCTTACAAGACTACGAAACCCTCAACAGAAATTAATTATGGAGAATCTTACCCAGCTGACCCAGATGGAAAGCCTCAGAAACAATTTCTATGCTGAAAATGTTCATCATGTATTTACACAGTTGATGAATGAAGAACCATGATGCAGAGGCTTGTCCTGGTTTGCAGCATTAGTCAGGAGATGTCTCCACCTCTGAATGCCTTTAAGCACTGTGGTCATCTCTAATTTCTATGCCCTCCTAGTTCTACATGTCTGATGGAGAAGCATTTTACAGGTAGTCAGTGCTATGCTATCTAGTAGAAATCATCCTAAACATCACAAATACCCACCCACCAACAAAACAAAGTGAAACAAAAGAAAATGAAAATGGGGTGAGGGGAGGAAAAAAACACCACTAAAACCACAAACAATTAAAGGACGGGTTCATATCTTGAAGTCCTAAGATTGCCAGGTTTTTTTCTATCCATATGTGTTTTCCCGTGAGTGTGACCTAAAGCTTCTTAGATCTACTTCTCCCAAAACTACCAGCCATCCATACAGGTCCTCCATTTGAATAATTTCTACCTGGAACTGCAAAACCAGACTCAGTTCATATTTCAGTCTGCAGGCCTTTGCTGTGACCTCTGACCCTATCTATATGATACACTTCAAATCCCAAGACACAAGTATTAACTCCTTCTAACTGTAACTTTCACTGTTTGAAGATGGAAACAACATTGTCTAATTTACACTGCTTACATGTATTGAATTAGGATTCCTGTCTGCAGCCAGCTGCAGACTGCTTTGTAATATACTACTGGTAGTAATTTGGTTTGGTTTTACTTTAATCTGTAAATCACTCACAGGCTTATGTAACAGATGGATGCTTTATAAAAAAAAAAAAAAAGATATTTAAGTAAATAAAAATTAAATGCAGCCAGCACGACAACTCATAAGAATAGTAGGTACAGGTCCTGCAACAGACCTCCAGCCATAAGCAGAAGGTAGTATCTCACAGCCCCTCACCTGTCGGCAGTGCACCCCACTCTTTGCAGGCACAGAAGAGGCATCATCTAAATGCAGGGGCTCCCAGTATGCTTTTGGAGAGTTATTCCACAGATTAACTCAGAGAAGCCAGCAGTTGGCTCCATAGGCTACCTCTCAATGAGATACCAGCACCCCGTGTTTCATTTATTTTAAGGATTTGCAATGAGGGGGGCCAGAACTTCAGCAGCTGCAAAATCCCACTGATTAGAGAAACTGGCAGTCCAGAGGACGAATGTCATGGGATTACCCTTGATGCCTTAGAAAGAGCAGGGAACCAGAAAGCTGTTTTAAATGATCCTTGCCTACTCCTACTAGTTATATCAAGCTAGATCATACTTTTCATCAAGAAGTTGGCTTTTTTTTTCCCTCAGCAAAAGTAAAGAAAATTTTCAGATTCCTGTATTTGATAGAAACACACTACTTAGGTCTATTGTATGCTCCAATATTTACATAGGTATGGTTCTCCATAAATCATTGTAAGTTTGTATAATGCAAAATTAGATAAAGACCAAATAGGAATGTCATTTTCTGATAAAACTTAAAATTAACAAAAAATCTAACCATTATCCCCTCTGAATTAAGCTACAACTAGCTAGGGATCCCTCTGTATATGGTAATAATTGATTAGAGGTTCAAATCCTTTCTTACATGTAATCGATTTCTTGTTTCTTACAATCTCTCACACTAAATTTTCTCCCCAAAGTCATTAAATCATATTTACATTTAAATATTTCATGACAAAGGTTCCAATTTATATTAGTTTTTTTCAGCTCACAACTGATTAAGCCAAGCCTCCTGTGACAATGTGTATAAATAAGTCAGTAAGTATGGAGATACCACTGCACACTTAAAGCTCTAAGCCAGGCAGTAGAAAAGAGAACCCAATCCATACAGCATACAGTGCTGCTCTTCCTTCTTTGCCCATACAGACTTGTTTTTATTTATATCTTATTTTATATGAGTGGGTAGTTCTCTCGCAATTTCAGATGGATCTCTATATCATATTAAATTAATCTCCAAGTACATGAGACATAACCTCGTATTTTTTTCTAACTCTGAACACACATTTGACTATTATTTGTATAGATACTGATTCACACACACATATACTACATTAGATCTATAAAGTAATGCCGTAGTTAATAAACCTGAACCTGCCTCCTCATTTTTGCTGACCATATGTTAGGAAGACGTGCCAGATATTTGAGGGTACATCTTGTCTTAAACTTCTGGGTCAGATAGAAAAAGTGATGGGTGAAAGGATGATTATCTTAGATGATAGAAACCAGCTACAATAGAAGATGGACACAAAGATCACTCTACGTTTTAGGAGCTTAATTGGAGAGTATTGTGAAGATGAGTATTCTTTTCATGAGGGCCTTTAGGCTTTACAAATTTCAAGCTTTCATTTCGCCTTTAAAACCTTGCAATTTAAAAACTGCCTGTTTAAAAAATGACAGTCTACACAAACATACACTATAAACATACATTGTAAACCATGAACTTTTGTTATAAAATCAGTTGTTTTAAACTCTCACTTTGTGTGAGAAGCTCCAGTGACTCCTGTGCTTGCATTACCTGCAGGTAATTTTATATGTCTACACTCATACAGACACATGCATGTGCACATGAATGTACACTACACATTTTTATCTGACTAATTCGCTTATTAGCATAGGTAAAATGTGTATATATACAACTGGCTGAATATATAGTGAGAAGTGATTACACAAGAGTTGAGATTAATAGAAAGATTTTTTTAAAAGTTAAAGTTGCTTCTTAAACAAGCAACTTTTTTGTTCTAGGAAGCATGCAATTAATATTTTTGGGCACTATTGATACAAGTTCTGAGAACCACTTAAAGTTATACAGAAAAACACATAGCTAGCCTTAATATTTTAGCAAGTTTGCATATGCACCATAAACTGCTGTTTTGGATGAATATCAGCTAAGTACCTTTGTTATAAAATACGGCATAGATACACATTTGATTAAATAATTAAGCAAGCCTAGTGTTTATCACAAATCTTTCTTCTATAAGTGCTGCTTAAAGAGATACATATGTATATTTTCTATCTGATCTCAAACATTTTGAGTGCAGCTGTAACAGCTGAAGAGCAGACTGAAAGATATTCATTTGGTCATACTATAATTGCAGAGGATGGATTTAATTAGGGTGTAGACGGGAAAAAAAATCAACATTTGTTTCTAATAAAGAAAAAACTACATAATTTCCATGATTTAGCATTCGTTGATTTTGTTTGGCTGAATTTCCCAGGAGCATCACTTTGCTCCCCCAGTTAAATTTCAAATTGTGTACACCATGGGTAGTCCTACTGCTCCTGGGGTGAAAGTTACCAAAAATGTGCAGCAGCACACCAACTCACAATAGTACAGATGGAGCAATGTGCAACACCTCATGCTCATTTTGGCTGACTTTTACTGACCTCAGTAAGACAGAAGCCCTATATCTAATTCCAAAGAAATTCACACATACAATCACATAGTCATTTTCCTGATAGGTGTTTTTACCATGTTGAACCTAACTCACCTTTGTTCCTGTAAACATGAAGAAAAGGTGTGCATACTTGCTCACCATGATTATACATGTGAAACTGAAAGGAGAGACATGGTTAAATTATTTTCCCTTCATACGTCACTTCTCATCCACCTCCCACTCATCTCTCATCCCACTTCAGAAATGGAAACAAACTCATCTTTAAGTGTCAGCAGTCCTCTCCTTGAGTTACACTGCTGCTGCAGGAATAATCACAGTGCAGCACTACCGAGTTCTCAGTCAATAATGGAAGTCTTTTTCTTTTGGCTTCACTGCAGCCTCCACTCTGCTAGAAAAATCAGAAGTGGTAGATCCTCTTCACTTTTGACATGCAGTTTTTCTTACTTATTTGACATGTTTTCTTTGCCCCAAAGACACAGGGTGTGCATGCTGGTATCCTCATACCAGCATGTTAGAGCAGGGGAAGAGAAGGTGTCTGTCTTTCCCCAGAGTACCAGTAAGAAGGGCATTCAAATAAAGAGTAATGTGAAGGAGATTTTAACTACTTATATGCATGCTTGTATTTCCTTTTGCTGCGAAGTTTGTAACAGTACTTGTTCTGGTTGCTCCTTAGACTCCCTGTCCCCTTAGGCATTCTATAGCAAAGAGATTTGTGTTTTGATAAAAAGGACCCCCAAAGACCTTTGCAAACTTTACTAACCCATTGTAGACACTGGGTCAAATCTGACTGCACTTTAGATCCAGAATAATTGCACTTCAAATCTAGAGTAATTCTTCCATTGACCATGTTGGAAAGTAATTTTGACAAAAATTAGCTTTGAAATGTGATGTGGATCTATTTGAATACATAATGGAGGTTCATCTCCATGATGGATCACAGTGGCTGTGATCCATGCACAGGAGCAGTGCTCACTGGTTTCAGAGTGAAGGTGAGGAATACCATGTCCTGCTGAAACTGCAGATGGAACTTAAGGAGGTGGAATGCCATAACCTCAGCTGAAACCTAGCCAGGACACCGCCATTAACCACCCACACTCTCACTAAAGGGCCTCACTCTCACTTTACTGACCAAAAGTATGCAGGTCCTCTGTTATGTATATCACCCCAAAGACATATACCAGCACCAAAAACCCCTGCACAAGCAACCTGATGGACTGATAGTTCTGGATTAATTTGCAGAGTGTGATTTGAAAATAATGAATCCATTTTAGGGACTTACTCACAGGGCACCTTAATTGCAGAATGTCTTTTAATTTTTCAGGTTCACCAACCGTAAAATGCCTTTGAAAGCACTGCCCTGAAAGATGATGACACTATCAAATGCCATCTATAAAGCACCCATGTGAACTAGGGCCAGAAGAGAAGGTGTCTTTACTGTTGGCAGAAAAGAAACATTAATGTGAACTCTTTCCAGCTCTTCATGAATGTGTATTCATCTTTGCAACTCCAGTAAAAGTATTAGGGTGCAAGGGCATTGGTTTAAAATGCTTTTTGGTTTTTAAAACATTTGACTTTTGATAAAATGCGTACTTTGTTATGGAATGCTCTTGATTATGGACCTAGCTCTGTGTCCTACTTTCAGTTTGGACAGACCACATACAGCATTTTTATTTATAAAATTATGATAGATCATGGTGAAGTCACAATGTATTTAATCAAATCAGTTCAATTTTCATTCTTCTTGATGTGCATTTGGATGCCTGATGAGTTTTTCACAGAAAACCTCTATCCACACTTTGAGGAAAAGAATTCAAGCACAACCAGAGCCTGATACTTTTCTTGCATTTACTAGTTTTACAATAGTATAACTCCTATGATGACAACAAAACTTGCTTTGATTTACAACTGTCATTTTGGTGACAAAATCATTAATTGATAATGGTGGAACTCCTGTGAGCTTGGATAGACATCGATTCAGTAGCTTTAAGAAGATCCAAAGTCATCTCTCAGGTGTTGTCATTCTCTCATTATTTGACCTTTATTTTGAATTACTGATGCCACTTCCCACATATTATGCCCCTCTCCCCCCAAGAACTGCACAAAGTTCAAATGCAGTTATTCTCTTCACCATCAATCTGGTTGAGACTTTAAAAAGATTTCTATAGACTTTCCTAACTGAGAAGTTCATGTGAAGTGACCAGAGGCATTATGGTAGCTGGTCATGAAAACATATTTTAATGGACTCTAAAGGTGAGGCATTTCTCTCTCACATTCATCAAGTGGTTGAATATCAAGATTTTATAGAAATTGAGTATTCAAATTCCTTAACTAGTTTTGAAATTCATAACCCTGGACCCCAAGTATAGAGAAATATATTTATACTTTTGCTTCTCTACAGCCTGTGAGAGTGGGAAATTCTTTGAAATGTCTCTGAAGGGGCTTTGCCACTAAGTTATGGTGAGTAACAGGGTGTTTCCCCTTAGGAAGACAGGGCTCCTAGAGGCAATCACACCATCAAGCACACAGTGTATGAAGGCAAAAACTTTAAACTGGTGCCATGGGGACTTTTCAGGATAGGATGTAAAGAGAGACACAAACATGGCAAGCCAATTAAATAATTTCAGCTATAATTTAACTTTAGAACACAATTTTGCATGTAAGTAGGTGGAAAATCCCCATCATGCATATAACCATAGCAATGATTGATCTTCATACTGATTTCACCAATTTTTGCATATATAGTTGCCCATTTTGGTAAACCATGTAAGAAAAATTTGCCTTGGCACTATCAGTCCCTGAAATCACTTGTGGTTTTACCATTTGGTGTCTGTGCTGTGTTACTCATTGAGAAGTAACTTGAAAGTCTACAGTCTTTCAGTAAATTTAGTAAGCTACTTAAGCCTCTCTTACTGAGCCTTAGCTCACCAACACTGAAAGAATGACACAGTTTTTATGAGAAGAAGGAAACATTCAGAAAGGGCACCAGTGAGGTATTTGCAATACATAAAGACACAAGAGACACCCAGGCTCTCTTCAGCCAAGACCTTCTTGATGTACAATGTGATAATACAAACAAATCATGTCCAACATCCTTCCTCCATCTAATTTGGACAGCACCAAAAGCAGGGCAAAACAGTCATCAAGTCAGATTATCAGATGGTCCTTTTCTCACTTTAAACCTAAACTGACTAAAGACATAACCCTAACTGGAAAATGTAAGCAACAAAAGCTGAGTCTTCCCAGGCTTTAAGTAAAACTTCCAAAGGAGTCAATAAGAAATTTGCCTAAGCAGGGGCATTGTAATGAATTGAGAAGTTGCCCAAAGACGAAAACACTGGAGTAAAAGTGACAATAAGTTGTAAGTTATATTTATAAATTGGATTTCATTACATGCTTGATTTTGTGACTGAACCCAAACTGTGCTTCAGTCAGGGGATTTAGCTGTACTATATGCTGAGTATATGAATGGCAGAAGAAGTAGGAGATTGATTTCCATCTTTAGTATTCATTAGGGGACAATGCATTATTACTTCCAATATGTACAACACATTCTTAATGAGGCCTTTTTCCTTTGATTGTTTACCTAAAAAATTTACACTCAAAAAAACCCCATGTGTGTCATAGGTGGCAACATGATGCAAAAGGGAGACAGCAGAGTGTGGAAGTGACATCAAAAAGGTAAAGGTCATTAGAATATAAAAACGCTACGGTACATGAAGTGAGCTATCTGTTTGAACATATTAGAGGCACTGAAATGCAAAAGAATGTGGGGAAAATTATATTACAGTGTACAAAGTAATAATAACTGTGCCTGCATGTCTTAATACCCTCTTGTCCCAGCAGTCCTGACTTTCTAGGCAGCCCACTTCTCCACATTAACAGTAGTCATTTGGAGAGCAGCAAACGTGCCATTAGAAGCACTTTTACAAGTGTATATTCATCCACCAATTAGCTTAATGTGGCTGCTTTCTGCATATTTTCTATCCAGGCTTGCACAAATCTTATTAATATTTCCCCCTAGCGCTTTGACAGATTACCTTGTCATTATGCATCCTGGAGCCTTTTAAACAATATGGGTAAACTACTGTTTGCGAGGTTAATGACAATTATCCCCTAATTACTGCATAAGTCACTCAGTCCACTTTATCTCATAGGCAGGGTTCTGCTCTGTGTATCTGCCATTGTGTCACTGTAAATGAATCTTGTATAGCTATGTTTATCTGTCGTTGCCTTGTAAATTACACTGACAGAGGAATGAACAAATTACCGTGTGTCATCACTTAAATACAGCTTCTGATAAAAAAAATAAAAATCCCACAAGCACAGCACTTGAATTGTAGCCTGATCACAATTAGTAAATGCATATTGAATGTTTTAGGAGATATATTTAGAAGTGGATGGGACATAGTGTGGAAGGCAGATCTGAAGTGGTAAGCCTAAGGGCAGTAAAACAGAAGTAAAGACAGATACAGTAATAGTAATTCTATGATCACCTTCAGAAATCTTTTCTCCTAATTTAACAGTTGAAAGACGAGCCACTGATATTTTCCAAACAATCCCATATTCAGGACCATGCTGAATTCCATAATTTGTATTGTTTCTGACCACAGCCACACAGGATTTTTTTTTTTTTTTAGCCAAGAAACTGAAACACAAGTTGGAAGAGAAGAAGCATCCATAAAACCACAGGCAATACTAATTTAATGGATGCATTTCAGAACAGTATCACAGAAGATTAATAATTTGTATCATGTCTGTCCTGAGCAGTCCTAGTGACTCCAGTAGAACTGCTCAGTGCAAAAGCCAGAGCAGAATCTGGCAGGCAGCACCAAAGTCAATGTATTAATTAAAAAAAAAATAAATAAAATAATTACATTAGCACATTGCCTACTCTTTTTCACAGTATGTGTACTTCAAGTTACCTCCTTGGTGAGATTAGAGTTCAACAGAGGTATAGAAAAAATTCTGAGTTTAATTCATTTTCTATAGATTGAGGTAGCTCTACCTCAGAAGAGGAAAGCAGAACTGGCAAATACCATCTTCCTGGTATATTCCGTATTCTAAAGTAATTTCAAGTTACAGTCAAGAGTACTCTACTGGCAGGACATCACTGAGACCAGGTATGTCCTGCTTTGAGAAAGAAAGTTGACTTGTTATTGACTTTGATTCCTTCTTTCACCAAAAACAGCTCAATGGCTTCAAGAAGCAGCATGTACCTAGTCAGTATTCAGAGGCAAAACAAGTCTATGGGAAAGAACATTAAACCAAGAGGCGTTTTTTAAATAATGCTCCTTTCTATATTGGTCTTGGAGAGGTAACTGATTGATAGCTCCAGGAACCACAGTTCTTTGCAAGCAGTACAACAGAGACAGTGCATTTCCAATCTTTCCTGTGAAGCTCCCTTCTTGAGTCAGAGAAGGCCTTTTAGCCTGGTTTTGTATTGCTGGCAGAACATTAATTGCAGAGAGTTAATAACAAGTAGGTTTCTTGACTCAGGCTACAAGTTTCATTGCCTCAAGGTTGGTGCAGTCACAACATGTGAACTTCCTCTCACCACTGGCTTGATCAGAAACTGAATTCTCTCCCTCTCCCTCAGTCCTGACATTTAACTCTTAAAAAAAGGGTATTTCCCTGCTTGACAGGCAAATGGATGATTCATGGAGTGAGATGCTCTTTTAGCTACTTAGATGAAACTGCCTGCTGTGCAGCTTGCAGGAAAACCAATGCATAAGAATGGGTATGTCAACCCTGCATCCTGCAATGAGGTTACACAATGATGGATTTTAATGGCTTTGGGGACACACTTTATACACAATATATTATACAGTCACAAATTATATATGCATTCATATAATAATGTTACATATTTGCATATTTAAAATGTATTTGACTTTGCCTTATATTTTACATATCTCATTCAGAAACCTTCCTATTTTGCATACATCCTAAAACATGTTCAGCGCCAGCTTCTGACCAATGCAGTACAAAAAATTGAAGTCAGGAGGGGAACATGCAAATTGGAGCAGAATTATGATTCCTGAGGGAAGCAATATAAGACTGTTTAAGCTGTTCTCCCAAACCTGGCAATTATTTACTGCAATTCAGTAGGTTATACCAATACTGAAAACCTTTTTATCATAGTAAAGTGTACATTTATTTTGCTGGATTATGATAGTGTCATATCCACAAAAGAATGGACAGACCTGAGATACAACAAAATTACTTATACTAACGAAAATAACAGTGGGTTGAATGGAACACAGATGAGAACAACACATCCGACCATGCTCACAGTGTATAGGTTGGAAGAAAAAGCTGTAGTGAAATGGTAAGAAAACGTAACAGCCATCACTGCCAGGGATAACTGAAAAGACTGATCAATTTTGAGTAAGCACTTCCTCAAGGGTTTTGGTCCCACCAGGATTGATCTTAGTGTCTGTCCTGTGTTCAGTCAATGCAACTTTCAGCGGGGTATCCACTGCAGAAATAAATGGAAGTGCTGCAGTAACCCTCCACGTTCCCTCTAAGTATGCTATTGTAAAACCAATGTGGCTGATGGTAAAGTGCTAGGTAACAGATGGTTTAAGGACACAGAACACTGTTATTGTCATGTACAACATTATTTGAAAAAATGCATTTCTAAATTATTACTATTTGCATTTGCATTTCAAGCTTCTTTGCTCTCTGACCTGTGCTAATAGCAGAAGAACTCTGGAAAACAGGCACTTATTATGGATTTGTAATAGGTAAACTGGCAGTGCCACCAAATGAAGGTAAGGGTTAATAGCTGTTTTCTACATGGGCAAGTGTGAGTCCTAAATGCAACATTAACCTTTAAGGGCTGGATGCTTCTGGGGAAAACTGTGAGGCTGATTTACCTGAAGATTTTTTAAGAAAAACCCTGGCAAAATAACAGAATGATATTGTGTGACAGCTAAGAAAACAGATAGGAGACACATGACAGTTTGGATCCTTATTAAAAAAAAAACCAAAAACAAAACCATAAACTGTGCTGGTTTTGCTTTTGCACATTTTGTGTTTCATCAGTTTTCTTCAAACAACCTCTAGAGATTGTTTTGAGTTACTTGTTGAGAGCTCTATTCATTAAAGAATATTATTTACAAAGGTTTTATTTAGCTTTTCCTGAGATATTTTACATTTAAATAAAAGTATGTACCTTTGATCTAAAAGCAATTCAGAAAGCTAGGTGATACTTTGTATGAACATGGATCAGCAGGTGGTAAAGGTTGAGGTAAGCAAGAAAATACCATAAAATTTAAAATGTACATGGTGTTAACAAGACCGCTCAGTCACAGTATTACTTATGAAAGGAAATCCTGAAAAGGAATGTGAACATTTAGAATTATACTAAACCCATTATTTTTGTGTATCAATTATTCATAATTTCCAGAGAATTTCACACACTGGGGTTTTAGGTACCATTTTCAGCTCTCAACAACGGTACAGAAAGAACATTAAAAAAAATTTTCATGAGTAATTCATATTGAGAACAACACTGGAATATATGACACATATCCACAGCATAGACTGGACAGAGGAATAAGGAGGAGAACACTACATGCTGGAGATAAAAAAAGCACCTTTTTCTGGCCTAATACTCTGCTTATGCAAAGCTCCATTTCCCAAACATAATGGAAGTTCTGCTCAAGTAAATTCTTCAAAGTTGAGCCATGCCGAGGCCTGTCTCGCTCATCTCAATCACCTGGTATGGTATGATGGACATGAGCATATAAATGCAAAAAAACCTTTGGTCAGTGTGCAGCTCAAGAGTTACTGTTTGAACCACAGGTGGAAATGATCTAAAAACTTGGGAATTCAAACTCAGTGATTGAACTATCCTTCAGGTTTAAAGAAAGACCTAAACATCAAACAGAAATCTCATAAACTGCAAAAATTTGTTAAAGAATCACAGAATGTTACGGGTTGGAAGGGACCTCAAAAGATCATCTAATCCAACCGCCCTGCCAGAGCACGATCACCTGGATCAGGTCACACAGGAATGCATCTAGGTGGGTTAATCCCTACACCTGACAAGGCAGGCAATATTTTTGCATTTTTAATGCCTTTTCATATTATAATCTCAGAGAAAGAGGTGTAGGTGGTCAACCCCAAAGAAACTGAATCTTAATCCTAGACTCAACAGCTGCTTCTTTTGTATTCTGGACAAATCATGGTCCTTCCAAGACTCGGATCATCATCTTAAAAATGGACATAGAAAACATTTCCCCTTACCTCATGATAATGTTGTAATGAAAAGTACACCACAGACTTTTGAAAGACTGAAGTCAGTGGAGCCTTACATATATATAACCTTAAATGAACAGTTTATTTGTGAACTTGACCTAACTTTATGAACAATGAAACAATCAAGTTTTTAAATGAACTGAGATGCAGAAGAATTGAAAAGACAGACTTAGAAAGAACCTGTCTAGAGAGCTACAGTAGCATTCATCCCTTCTTCAGTGGAGGACATGGCCAGGAGGATCCACTTGTACAATATTCAGACACATAAGCTATAATGAGTCAATGAACTCCTTTTCTAGTTCACCCTCTCAGAGAATGACCTTTATTACACTATGTTGTGATAGTTTCATTCATGTTTATTATGCTCAGAGTTACCCAAGTGAAAGAATTCTCAAATAAAAATACCAGTCCCACTTTCCCAAATGGACACCAATAAACTGTCAATAGGTTACTTGGAGCACAGAAAACTCTGAAGGAAATAACAGTGCTCATGCTTACAAGTTTATTTAGATAACTTTACAAGCCACCATCTTACCCCAGGGGACAGAAAGAGTGTCTTAATAGAGAAAAGACTGTTCTGAAAACCAATATTTGTTGCAAAGCAAATAAAATTAATTATTTTCATAAAAAGAGAGCAGTAAGAATAGTTTGGCAAAATGCAAGCAAAAAGTAACAATATTTTTGGCACATCTCCAGCTCTTAGAAACGACATCCAAAGTTGGTCCAAGTGTGGCTGATAAAGCAGGTTTACACCTACCTTTCAACTTTCACTTTTTAATAATAAAAAAAATCAATATAGGGAGGATTACAAGCCTCTTGGTTTTGATTTTGTATATTAAAATCAAAAGATGACAAGGTTATTGTGGTGTATGAAATTTCTCAGGTCACAGTCACGATGATGCAATATATTATACCCTATTTATTTATACCCTCTACCAACAGGCTGAAATAAATTATTAAAATACAATTAATTATTTTTTTACCTATGTATATATGCATCTTATGTAGAAGATAGAAGATGTGTGATCTGTTAAATTTCTGGAGTTTAGAATGCATATAAGATGCATATAAGTTGCATTCTAAACTCCAGAAATTTAACAGATTACACATCAGACCCTAAGTGAATTGGAATTGCCTATTTTAAAATAAACCAAGGAATAGTCTGGATAGCAACCTGCATAAAAAAGTAAATGCTCATATGGCTCCAAATGCACTGTGAATTACATTATGGACTGAAAGGAAAGTATCATGGTGTACAAAAGAAAGAAACAAGTGAATTTTTCTGGAGTCTCAGACTTCCTCAGCGGTTCCTCGGTGATAGCAATGTCTGAAATGAATGTTTAAACGGTTTTGTGAAGGAAGTAAGACTCTTGGTTTCATTGTTCACAGACAGACCAACTGAGCTTGGATGAATCATAGTAAGAACACAGAAAATCTTGTATAGATAGACCATATTCCTTCAATCTTGAAAAAGACATGTGGGAACTGAAAACTGCAAGCCAATGTCAATTTTGCCCACACAGGACAGTAAGGTCAGACCTCTAGAGTGATCTGTAAAACTCACAGTACCTGGAGTTACCACTTACAAGTTATTTAATACATACCTGTATGTCCTGCAGCCCTCTTAATAAGAAATGATTGCTGCCAAGTCATTAGAAATGCAACATTACTGTTATGTGATCAACTCCTGGAATTGTTTTCTACATTTTTTCTTAAGTGAACTACAGAGTTATTAATTCCATCTGGTGGACCTAAATAGGCAAGGTTACCTATAACATGGTGGCCTCAATTCACATGAGGTTAAAGGAGGGGACCACACCTTCTAAAATCCATTAATCAATTCAAATTACTATGCAGAATTCACCACAGGAACATCAACATAGTGTAAACACGTTTAAACCATTTTGTTGTGGCACATACGTAGCAGCAACATAGCAAATAGCAGCAGCAGTAGGTCAGAACATGCAGTAATGCACTGGTTTACACCTGCCTTTTTACTAATGTAAGGAAGTGAATTTACACTCATGCAAAGAAGGCACTTTAGGTACTACATGACTTATGAACAGCATTTGACACAAAATGTAGTAAAATTAGGTTAAGGTCAGGCTTTGTTCTTTTTTAAGTGCAGTTTTGTGAGCGTAAACAAGACAGGTAGACAAAGAATGAAGCTGTGTTTTCACATCAGCAGGACAGGTGATGTTTGGAAAGAAGTGATAAAAACTATGTATAAGAATTAGAAGAGAGAATAAGCAATAACTTGCCCTCTCTGCAACTGTTCATCTATCTCCTTTTCCCATTTTTCAACCAGAGCAGTAAAAGGTGTGGCTGCAGAACACCCACCTATAGCATAACCATTCGTAAGCAAGCACTGGCTGGGCCGATGCCAGAACAGTAAAAGCAGCATTCATTTAATATTTTTCAAGCACTTTGTATCGTACTGAGCTCTCTAAGGAAGATTGATTTCCATAAAGCCCATTTCCGTCTCAAGGTACTGATGATGCCATAAACCACAAGAGTTTCTCCACTCAAACCCTGCAGTGGAATTTCACTCACCACAAGAAGCCCACATATTAGCCAGGGCTCAAAGCATGTAATGCAAGGCATAGCATTAGGTCATCCTCAGGGTCAAAGAGCAATAAACCAAGACAACTGTGTCCAGCTATAAAATAATTATGCACACATGTGTACGCAAAAATTTAATGATGCTTGGTTTTTTTTTAATATGTTATTATTTCCTAGAGA
>JANHFX010012721.1:12925-22948 GCA_027560015.1 Chloroceryle amazona | reverse complement strand
GGGGCCGGCCCGGCCCCCTGGAGCGCCGAGGCGGACGGAGGAGGAGGACTCGTTCCGTGCTGACCGATACTGCTGCGGGGTGAGACACCTCTGTTCCAGAGCCGTGGATAACGTCCAGCTCTCGCTTACTGGCAGGTGAGGGGCTGAAGTCGAGGGGGGGCACCCCCTCGCCCCTGGTAGCCGGGGCGCGGCCGGCGCTGGGCAGTTGGTGGTTTTCCGAGGCCCTCGGGGGTCGTGACTCAGTCGTGTTAATACGGGATTTCCTTGCGTGGCTTGTCAGGTGTGGGGTTCTGCAGGGCACGACGTTAGCCAAGAGATGCGGTGGTTAACGATTCAACCAGGGAAGGATTTTTGCCTACAGGATGTATTAAAAGGGGTTGTGTGTGCAGAGGCTTACACTGAGACCTTGAAAATAACGTGATCATAAGAATGCTATTGTAACTTGAACAGTGAAGGATCAGGATCATCAGCAGGTGGCCTCAGATGAAGCAGATAAAAACAAATGCTTATCATAACAGTTTTTGTTGAGTGTTACTGGTGGTTAGGACTTGTGGTATTAAATGGACAAATACATAACTCCACCTCTATAAGCAACAGACAGGGAGGTGTTCCTGTGTCTACAGTTTCAGAAAGCCCAAGTAGGGCAAGGTGTTTCTTTTGTCTTCTGATCTTAACAAAAGAAACCCCTACCTTCCACAAAACAAGTAGTGAATATAGAAAGCTGTCAGAAGTGTTCTCACTGCTACCATAACATTGCTACAGCTCTCTGCCCTGAAAAGGTAAGTCAAAAAAAGTTATAGTTGAGCCTTTTCAGTTAGTGGTGTAATGAAAGGAAGTAAGGGCTTTAGAAAATCTCCCTGGAATAACTGCAAGAACTGAAGAGGAAGAAAACAAACCAAACCAACAAAACAGGGATACACTGATCTCAAATTAATGTAGTTAGTGACAGACCCTAAAAAGGCGGATGAGTGACCTGGAGAATTGAGAGTGGATAAAGGAGGCAATGGGCAATAGCACTGATGGATAAGGGAGAAGATGGCCAAGAGAGCAGTTTGGGCCAAATGAGAGGTAAAGCTTCTCCTCTAGATTAAACTAGGCATGTGCAGCTCCTTGGGGCATTGAGTTGTTTGGCTGGAAATTTGCTTTGTCAAAAGTTGTGTTGGCAAGTGAGGCTAAAGCAATTGTGCAACTGTGCAGTTGCCATAGTTTCCTCCTCACCTCTTCCTCTGCTTTAAGCACAGTGTGGGATTTCCCCTTCTTGTGGTTCTGTGATCATCTTGGGTTAATTCTGTGCAGTCATGCAGTTGTACTCTGGGAGTGTCACAGTTTTAAAGGATAACATGAGGGCTCACTGGAACAAGGAGGGAGACTAGAAAGAGAAATTTGATGAATGGAAACTGGAACTAGATGAGGAGCAAGGGATAGAAGTTGAAGTCCAGCTCTTAGTGAAAAAAAGAAACAAATGCCAGAAGGCTCCTTTTACCTCTTTGGGTCATATTTTTTGGTTTTCATATTATTTTTTTTTTCCTTTGTTTTAGTGTGGTTTATCTGTTGGTTTTTGTTTTTTTTTTTTTCCCTACAGGAGTTTAGAGGTTATACTAGAAAGCGGGGCAATCCAAGATTGTCACTGCTATCTTGCTAAAGATTTTTATTTTTTTTTTTTACCATTTCCTCCTCAGGCTTACAAAGTTAGGAAGAGCTGACTGCTAAAGAGAAAATGACATCTCTAGAAAAAGGTAGGTGGTTCACGTGATATCTAAGCAAACTGGATTGAAGCTACTTTAACTTCAATTCCAAAGAGCAGAGTTACACTGTATGCCAGGCTCAATCCATTTAATTTATTCCTGTTATGTAGCTATTGGGAAGTAGTTCTGTGAAGTCATTATTGCAACAAAACCCAGAGCTGCCTGGATGGAACAGTTAATTGTATGTAGTTCTCTAATGCAGTTTTGTATTGAAATTCAAGTTTGTCACTGCTACTGTCATCTGTCTGTATGCTTGTCTGTCAGTCCTCCTCTAGTAGTTAGAACGTATTGGTATGAATTCAGCCCACTTGAAAGTAGGGCAATATAATGATGTTGCTACAGCATTTTAAGAGGTCATTATTTAGGCAGAGAGTACAGGCTCACATTGCTGCCCACAGTATGAGGAAGAAAGCAGCGTGTGTACCTGTGTTCAGAGAAATTTTCTTTTGTCCACTCACTGTGAGGGAGCTGCTAAAATAATATTTCATTCAGATGAAAACTTAGTGAACTTTAATAAAATGAATTCCAGTAAACATTATCAGGCTTATTGGGGAATTCAGAGCAGAAAGCAGCATTACTGGGAATGCTGGTGTCTACTGGTTAGAAGTGAAGCAGATGTGGCTTGTTGGCTTTTCTTAAACTTTCATTTGGATAACTGAAATACATGGTAGCTAGTACTTAAGTCTGCTAAGCTTCTTAAGGTGTTAGTAGCTATGTAGCTAATAGCTGCTCTTCATTTAATTCTTCTTTAAAAGAGACTGTGATCATTCTTTCAACTCCTAAAACCTGATTTTGCTTTCAGCCTCTGAGTAGTATTGTTAAGAATTTTTTTTGTAGTAGCCATTTTTTTTGTGGCTGCATTTGTATTGCAGAAGGAAATCAAGACTGATACAATTCAGATCAATGTGTGTGTCTCTTACTAGCAGTGTAGATGAGCAGTACACACTTGAGTAATGACTTTTCTGACTTGTGCTTGATTATTTCTGCTGCAAAGGGCTATTTTACACATGCAGTGTGCAATTATAGTCCGTAACAGTGAAGTACAGAAATTAAGTGAAGAGTTACGATGAGGCTATAACAAAGTGAAAGGTGATAAACTTCCACAGAATCACGGATTCTCATTTAGGTTGGAAAAGACCCTTGGGATCATCATGTCCAACCATTCACCCTACTCTGCATGTTCTCCCCTAGACCATATCCCTCAACACTGCATCCAGGGATGGCGATTCAACCACCTCCCTGGGCAGCCTATTCCAGTATCCCACCACTCTCTGTGAAGAACGTTTTCCTACTGTCCAGTCTAAACCTACCTTGTTCCCCTCCATTATTTCTGAATTTTAGTTGATGATGCCTCATCACCCATCCGAGGACCTGGAGATGGCATGGAAACAGAGCAGCCAGCTGAATCGTTGGAAGTAATCACTGGAGCCAATGCTACAAGCCATCACATCCACCACAGCCCACATAAAAAGACAGTCTCTTCCCTGAGTCCCGGAGTTCTGCAGCTAGGGAAAGTACAGGCTGATAAAGCAGTGGAGATTGAAGCTATTCGTATATTAGTCCCCAAAGCAGCCATCACCCATGTTGTTTCAACAAAAAATGCTAAGGTAGCTAAATCAGCGGGACATAAAGGAGACACATTCCACCAGTCAGATGGAGCCACAGATCCCAAGAAGGAACAGATAGAGCTGAAAAATGCAATCAAAAAGCTGAAGAATTCAGAGAAGCGGTTGTTACAGGATAAAGAAGGTCTCTCTAATCAGCTGCGTGTGCAGACAGAGGTAAGAAATGAAAGTTGTCTTCTCTCACACAGCTGAGTGCTTTGGTTTATATAAGCAGTTTGTGAATGTGACCAAAGAGAACTGCTGTGACATCCTAGCCTTGTTATCTTACTGATTCAGGACTGCTGAAACTTTATTTGTTTCTTGTAGCAGCCTTTAATTCTTCTTCTCTGCCTTCTGTTAGAATTTAAACGAGAATGTGTTAAATGTGCATTTGTCTCAAATGTCTATGCTTGCTCAAGTGGAATGAGAGGCTTAATATACTCTGCAGTGGCTGAACCCCATTCTGGAAAGAGAAAGGCAATTTATTGTTAGTAATTTGCAGTAACTTGCACTGCATTCTGCAAGTAGAGGGTGTTCACTCTATATTGATAATTACAAGACAGTCTGGTTTAATTCTAGGTAAATCGGGAGCTGAAGAAATTACTTGTTGCTTCTGTTGGGGATGATCTGCAGTATCACTTTGAACGGATGGCTCGTGAAAAAAATCAGCTAATACTAGAAAATGAAGTCCTGGGCCGGAATGTGTCTCAGTTGTCTGAACAATTAGAGCGGATGTCTATACAGTGTGATGTGTGGCGAAGCAAATTCCTGGCAAGCAGGTATTCCCTCTTAAAGAGCTGTTACTACAGCATTCCCCTTCAGCCTTTCATTATGTAACCCCGTTGCAATGCCTGGCAGTGTGCCTATATATGCAAGGACAGCCACAACAGCTATATTGACACCTACTGTGAATTTCCAGTATACAAAAAATAATCTCCTTGTAAATTTGAATAGTTCTGCTTCTCAAAGGTAATACAGTTTGTCCAAAACCTCCTAAAACATTGACTACAGTTCTTATCAACACAGCAAGAGAAGTTCTTCATTGTGATATACTGTGTGCAGTTCAGGGTTTAAAAATAGCATCTGGGACAGCTGTCTTGATCTGTCTTAAAGGTAATTAGCTTGATTTTTATCCCCACCCCCCCAGTATGACACAGTCCTCAGTTTGTGAAGAAGTGGATTTGGATCAGAACTCTGCCTGTAGTGATTTAGGGCTCTACTGGGAAGAGCAGCTCAGTATGAAAGAAAGAGGAGGGGACTTCTTTGTTAAGCAGTGGTGATATTACTGCTAAGAACCCTACTGTTAGTTCTGTAACCATAAAAGCTGGTCTGAATGTCAGTCTCATATGACAGTGGGTTGGACTTTTAACTTGCGAAGTGTAGTTGTCTTACCAGATTTGCAAATAGCGTCTTAGGATTTTTAATCTTCTACTGTACTAGGATATAACTGACTAAATTTTAAGATGCTGGATGCATATCGAAAAAAGACATGAAGGAAAGGGTAATAGAATACAGTCTCCTCCCTTTAATTTGTTGGTCTTAAGACATTTCAGCCAATGGAGTGAATGGTAAGTACTTGGAATAGCCCTAGCTAGACAAGAGTTAGTATCCAAACTTAACTTGTTTCTTCAGCATTAATAGGAGTTATGAGATCAGGGATATGAGTCCCTGACAATGCACTTAAAGAGTAACAGCTTTTGGTGTTGTAATGTTCTGGTTCATTGCAACTCGGATTTCTAACTGGTGGTTGTTTAAATGTCATTCTGTTTTTTGTGTCTGCAATAGCACAGGCATTTGGAATACCTGCTTGAGGGGTCAGTAGCAAGTCTCATGGCATAGCAAAATATGACAACAGTTGTCTCATTTGTAGCTCTTAAGTGCTCGTATCTGGCACATGTAACGTCTAGTTACTGCCCCTGAGAAAGGCAAAGTGGTGAATGAATGCAATCTGTAGCCATAGCTCTCATGTTTATGAGTATGGAAAGATGTGATTACAGCATAGTTGTGAGAACTGTGTTGGTAAAACAACATATTTAGATTTGATTAGAATTGTATTAGATTAGAACATTATTCAATTTGTATTTAGTGACATGATTGTTTAAACTCAGCAAGTCAAAACATGATCTTGCACTTGTGTTGACTTTAGTTGAACAGGAATGATTCTTAATGCATGCCCTTTGTAATTAGGTTGATACAGGCTCTGTATGGGGGGAGCAAGAATAGCAGCTTAATTCTTAGTCTGATCTGACAAAATATGGTCTGTAGTAGAATAAAGGTGACTTTCAAACTGTTCACACTGCTGACTGGAGATTTCTTTTGCAGGGTTATGGCTGATGAGCTAACCAATACCAGAGCAATTCTTCAGCGTCAAACCAGGGATGCACAAAGTGCAATCCAAGACTTGCTGAATGAACGCGATCAGTTCCGTCAAGAGATGACTGATACACAGAAGTATGCTTTTTCTAATCCACACTACCTCTGTGCAAACTTAGTTTCTGTCAGTTTATTCTAGATTAGAGTCAAATAACTTGCCCCTGTTTCAGAAATATTCAACAAAAAACAGTTATGCTGATGGATAGTACAGTCAATTTTCAGTCTCAGAACTAAAGGAGCCAAAGTAGTATTAATGTGTTTTTCATTGCCTGGTTGTGCGAGGTCTTGGGGATAATATACGGTAAAATTGACATCCCTCGTATCCTCAGACTTTCTGTATTTAATCACTTGCTTCCAGAAATCAAGTCTCTTGTGTCCTTCCAAAACATATAGATTCTTCTACCTGCATTGACTTTTTAGTGCTTATCCTGACAGATGTCAAGTAAGTTTCACTAGTATTAAAATACCCTGTTGGTGAGGGCTTGCCTTGGAGAATAATAGCCTGTTTGCCTTCTTGTTTTGAAACACTTTTTCTTCTATTTTTTTTTTCGGTTGTTTGTTTGCATTCAGCTTATGCAGTAGGGAGGGAGGATTCCTCTGTGTGCTAATAGTACACAAACCATTAATAGTGCTTTTTTTCCTTTCTGCACAGGCTGCTGGAGGAGCTGATGGTTTCTCTTCAGTGGGGGAGGCAACAGACATACTATCCTAGTGCCCAACCTTACACTACAACAGAGCTAGCAGCTGTGAATTGTAAGCTAGCCAAAGCTGTAAGCTCACATCTTCTTGGAAATGTTGGCACTAACAGTCCAAAGAAGACTTCAACGGCTGTGGAGTTTTGCAATACCCCTGCCGAGAAAATGGCTGAAATGGTAAGAACTCGTCATACATCTCAGTCTGTCAGCACAGAGTCATCTTTCCAGAAACACCTTGCTTTATATTAACTACTTATAGTTTGCTATTTGTAAAAAATATATGCAGAAAAAAAGGACAAAAGGATCAAAATGTGTTTAGAGTTAGTGTGTCAGGAGGAAGCTAATTGAAAATACTTAACTGAGTTTAAAGACCCGAGTGGGAGAAATAATTCAGGTGGGAATAAGTCATAACATTCAGCAGTAGTTTCTGTTGCTCTAAAAATCAGTTCTCTTTGAAGTGGGTGGAAACAGAGAGAAGCTGCATGGTTATCTGTCAAGATAAAGTTCTGCTGTTGGAAGGTTGATGTTTAAATAGCACACTAGACTAACAGTTTAGTCTGGAAGCAATGGAGTAATACCTGAGCAGCAGGAGGCTCACAGTGCCTAGTGATAGGTGTTGTTTTATACCTGGTTTTGCTCAACTCTGCTAAAAAGATCAGAATTGGTTTTATTCTCAGTAAAATCATACCTTGAATTTCTGATGGACATTACTGATTTATAAACAGTACTTAGTGTCTTTCTATTGAAGGTCTGGATGGATGGATATTTAGTTTTCAACTTTGAAAAAAAAAAAATGAAAAAAAATGCTTTTGAGCAAAAATCCTTCCTAGAGGGACAAAACCTGTTAAAACTTTTTTTCTATCCTTAGGTGCTACGTGTACTGGACCCAGCTGCACGTACAGAAGCATCAACAGAAGTTTCTTTTTCTGAGACTTCTCCATCCTCCTTCCTTTCCACAAAGAAGAATATTGGAAGGTATCACCCATATACAAGATACGAAGATGTAACTTTCAATTGCTGCAATCACTGTCAGGGAGAGCTGATAGCCCTTTAAAAGCTCAGCCAATGCAACTGCACGTGCACTCTTCTGAAGAATACACTAGTTGATGTTCAGCAGGCTTCCCTTTTTCATATTCCTTTCCATAATGGGTGGGTTCAACCTTGGAAATTCTGTAGTTTCTGCTTGTCTACCCCTGAATTTAGGGACTGACGGGATTTCCTTAGCCTCTGGGATACTTCTGCTACTTATCATTCTGCTACTTACTTTCTTCTTAAAAGGCAAGATCAAAAATGTTATGCTGGTCATCTTGGTAGAGCGCAGAGATGCCCTTGAGTATTTGAGATTTGCAAGTATCAGTAACTTTCTTGTTAGGAGACAAAATCCTAAGTCTACCAAAATAAATGAAGTGCTGATAAGTTAGGGTTGTTTTTGTTTTTTTTTCTAAAAAAAAAAAAGGCAAACCACTCAACAGAAAATGGTTAGCTCCTTGGTTTTGGTTGTTTTTTTAAACCTTAGCCAAGGTCATGAACTGTCGCCAAGCATATGTTCAGCCTTTTAAATTTAGTAATAAAAACAAATATGTGCAATGGTTCTT
The DNA here is from genome assembly GCA_027560015.1 of Chloroceryle amazona. Lineage (NCBI taxonomy): Eukaryota > Metazoa > Chordata > Aves > Coraciiformes > Cerylidae > Chloroceryle > Chloroceryle amazona. Next base: position 14,936 of record JANHFX010012721.1, on the reverse strand, counting down.
CATAGCCCTTATGACCTGAAAGTAAAAGCATATGCTGTGTTGCAGCCCTCCTGGCAAGAAGGGGAAGAGCTTGAATGAGCTGTAACTAAAATATATCCTTATTAACTGGTTTTAAATGGATTTGGGAGAACTGTGTGGTGTGAGACTATTCTCATGTTTCTATAAACCTGAAATAATGGCTTTTCCATCTATTTCAGCCTCTAGAGTGAAGCTGTTGCATAGCTGATCCTCTGCAAAGACAGACTGATACACCTCCTTTATATGTAGTGTTAAAACCTGACCTAGCATTAGAACTTGGTCCTTGCAGAAGGTCTTCCTGGGTGTTACGGGAAGCTGAAAATACGCACTAAGTTTGCACAAGTACTAGTAAAAAATATATTTTTTTACTTGTATGGTTTTATAATCTTGATGTAGGTTCAAAGAGAACTTTCAGTTGATAAGCTGCTAAATCCAAAGAAGCCTATTTAAAGTTGCAAATATGGTAGAAAGTTAGGAGGATGCCAATATGCACTTAAATGTTTTGATTTCACTTTCAAATGTATCATGTAGCTGTCTAGCTTGGGGAAAAGTTCCTGAAACGTTTGCTTTTACCCTGTTTTCCTTTAAATCTCATACCACAATCAGAATCTGTAAGTTAAAATTTCTTGCTGTTGCTGGTCATGCTTTGGTTTGCATGAAGAGAGCTACAATAAACTTTCTTTGCTTGCTTTCAAGTTGCAGTTTTGGATTTAACACAGTTTTATTTCCGACCTTGTTTTCTCTGAAGTATAAAAAGAACTATGTAACACTCAACTGTAAAATCCTTCACTCTACTCATCTGAAGTAATGAAACAAGAAGCGCTTCTTCTGGAGCTTACTACACTTAAGGGAGATAGCATGAACCTTTGCAAACTTTCCCCTGCATTTGCTTGCTAGACAAAAGCAGCATTTCTTGCCCATGGAGTCGGGGGAAGGTATAGGAAAGAGTTTCTCATTAAAACATTTTTCATTCCACACCTGTGCTCTTTAAGATGGTAAAAGCTGTAGCACAGCACTCTCCAAACACCAGTGCTCTCTCACTATGCCTATCTATCTCCAAATTAGTAAGAGAAAAATACTAGTGGCAAATACACTTTGCATCTACTACACTTCTGTTACAGTATTTCTGGAAAACTGAATGTGGAAAAAGGTTAAGAACAAGGGCAGATCATGAAATCTGTTAGATACACAGCTGGAGGGAATGCTTTTCTTCCACGAACTTTATTAGTGACCTCAGCGTATTCTCTCACAAGACTTCACAGTTTAGTTGAGTACAGTGACGTAGTTTATTATGCTTCACTTAGCAAACAGGGACATGTATAAAAGAAATCCAGCTTCCTTGCTACTGGAAAAGGTCATAATTCACAAAACCTTTCTATTTTGTGATAAACTACTCAATATGACTCATAGAAATAAGTTTCAAAAACTGTTGCACATTCACATACACATTAGCCTTCCATGACCACTCTCCCTGAACTAAAATAACATACTCCGCTAGTCTAGCCAGAATTAACAGCCCAGCAACAGATCAGGAGAAAGTGGTATAAGAAACAGCATTTTCCAACAACATAACACCTTGTACAGTCTTCATCACAAGCAGCAGCAAACAACAATACTGATTCAGCAAAAATTCATCATTTTACATAATAGCCTGCATCCAGGAATATGTGGTGGAGTTGAGTAGGAAGTGCCTTTTGAAGACAGGAAATGTGTATTTGCCACCCTTATAAATAGATCTTGCACTCGTTTAGATTTGGTCAAACCAAGAAGATCCCTGAGTTGCACATAAAAGCAGGCTTTTCAACAAAATTACAAATAAATAGATAGTAAAACCATTATCAGTGAAGGTAGTTGTTAAACTAACTTGAGTTCATGTGGCTACCCGGCATGGAAGCAGCACCTCATAACTCTGAGTCATCCCCTACAGCCAGCTTAAAACTCCTCCAAATGTTCTGGCACCGGGCTGTGCTGAGCGCCCCGCATCCCGTCATGT
>JANHFX010012721.1:0-12825 GCA_027560015.1 Chloroceryle amazona | reverse complement strand
GGGCGCACATGGAACTACCGTAGACTATTTAAACGCCGAGAAACTGAAAATTCCCCTGACAGCCTAGCGTGGATGATGGTTCTTCCTGCTTGGGGGTGTCACCAAAGTCTAGTCAGAGTGCCCCCTGCGTCAAAACCTCAGTAAAGAATAAAAGGCAGGTCATTGTCATTGGTAACTCACTGCTGAAGGGAGCAGAAGGCCCAATATACAGACTGGACCTGCTAATCAGGGAGGTCTGCTGCCTCCTTGGGGACCCAGGTTAAAGAGGTAAGGAAGAAGCTTCCTTCTCTATTACAGCCCTCAGATTATTATCCCCCTTTGATGTTTCAGGTAGACAGTGGTGAAATGGGAAGAACTCCCCAAGGACAATGAAGAAGGATTTCAGAACCATGGCATGACTGGTCAAGGGATCGGGGGCACAGGTTACATTCTCTATCCCACCAGTTGTGGGAAATGAGATGGGACTGACAGGATGAGCCAGCAGAATAATACCTGGCTCTGAGCCTGATGATACCAGCAGGGGGTTGGGTTTTTTGACCATAGCTCAGTTTACAAGAGACCAGGCCTATGGGCAACAGATGGGAATAGCCTATCCCACGGCGGGAAAAGGGCTTTAGGATGGGAGTTGGCAGGGCTCATCGCTAGAGCTTTACACTAGGTGTGACGGGGAGTAGGGGTGAAACTGGGGACACTAGAAAGGAGCCTGAATACAACATGCCAGTGCTTATGGGAGAGGAATGTGCTAGCAAGATATTCCAGTATTGTGTCTTGGTGGAGGAGGATGACATTCCATGTTTCAGGAAGAACACAAGGATTGCTGAGAAGTTGGTTACTATGGGAACACCTGAGTATGGTCAGGAGGGTATTAGGGTTCTCCCAACCAAAAGGTGGCCCAGCTGATGCATGCAGCATGGGAAACAAACAGGAGGAGCTGAAGGCCATTGTGCAGATGGAAAATTGATATAGTCACCATCAAGCATGGTGGGATGATGCACATAATTGGAGTGCTGAGATTGATGGCTACCACCTTTTCAAAAGAGATAGGCAAGGCAGGAGAGGTGGTGGCATGGCCCTATATGTTAGGGAGAGAGATGACTGCCTAGAAATTAATGATGGTGGTGACAGGGTTGAGCTTAGAATCAAGGGAAAGGACAGTAAGACAGACATCATTGTGGGAGTCTGCTACAGACCACCCAGCCAGGATGAAGAGGTGGATGAGATACTTTATAGACAGTTGGGTGAGGCCTCGTGGTCTCTACCCCTAGTTCTAGTGGGTGACTTCAACTTCCCAGATTTCTGCTGGAAACAGAACGCAGCAGAGGTTCCTAGAGTATGTGGGAGATAACTTCCTGACACAGATGGTGAGGAATCCAACAAGGGGAAGCACACTCCTGGACCTGCTGCTTGTTAAGAGAAAAGGTCTTGTGTGGGATATAATGGTTGGAGGCCATCTTGGGCAAAGTGATTGTGAAATGATAAAGTTTTTGATCCTTGGTGAAGCAAGGAGAGGGGGTCTGCAGAACTGCCACCTTGGACTTCTGGAGGGCAGACTTTGGTCTCCTTTGGACCATGGTTGAGAGAGTCCCTTGGGAAGCAGTTCTGGAGGGCATAGGTGCCAAGGAAGGCTGGGCATACTTTAAGGAAGTAATTCTAAAGGTGCAGGAGCTTAACCATTCCCAAGTCAAGGAAGACAAGCCACCAGGGAAGGAGACTGGCTTGACTGAACAGAGAGCTTTAGCTAGAACTCAGGAACAAAAGTAAAGTTTATGGTCTTTGGAAGAGTGGACAGGCAGCTTATGTGGATTACAAATATGCAGTGAAGCTGTGCAAGGAGAAAATTAGAAAGGCCAAAGCCCAATTAGAACTAAACTTGGCCACTATGGTAAAGGACAACAATAAATGCTTCTACAAATACACTAACAAGAGGAGGGCTAGGGAGAACCTCCATCCTTTGTTGGATGCAAACACAGTGACCAAGGATCAAGAAAAGGCTGAGGTACTTAATGCCTTCTTTGCCTCAGTTTTCAATAGTAGGACTAGTTGTTCCCTGGGCACACAGACCCTTGAGCTGTAAGATAGGGATGGGGAACAGGCCCTACATAATCCGAGGAAATGGTTATGGACCTACTTCATAAACTGGACACTCAAGTCTCTGGGGTCTGATGGATTACACTGTACAGTGCTGAGGGAGTTGGCGGAAGTGGTTACCAAGCCACTCTGCATCATCTTTCAGCAGTCCCGGCGATCTGGGGATGTCCCAGTGGACTGGAGGCTGGCTAATGTGACACCCATCTTCAAGAAGGGCTGGAAAGAGGATCCCAGTAGCTACAGACCTGTCAGTCTCGCCTGAGTGCCAGGGAAGGTTATGAAACAATGTTGAGAGCCATCATGGAGCAATTAAAGGTCAACCAGGAGACCAGGCCCAGTCAGCATGGGTTCACAAAAAGCAGATCCTTCTTGACAAACCTGATCTCGTTCTATGACAAGGTGACCTGCCTAGTGGATGAGGGAAGGGCTGTTTGTAATCTACCTGGACTTGAGTAAAGCCTCTGACATCGTCCCCCACAACATCCTCATCAATAAGATGGCTGCCCACGGCTTGGATGGGCATGTACTCTGCTGGGTGACACACTGGCTGGATGTCCAGGCCCAAAGAGTTGTGGTCAATGGAGTCAAATGCGGCCAGTCATGAGTGGTGTCCCCCAGGGCTCAGTACTGGGGGCCACTCCTGTTTAACATCTTTATTAATGATCTGGATGAGGGGATTGAATGCGCCTCAGGAAATTCACAGATGACACCAAGTTGGGACTGTTGAGCTACTGGAGGGTAGGCAGGCTCTACAGAGGGACCTGGACAGACTGGATCGATGGGCCAAGGCCAATCGTATGAGTTTCAATAGGGCCAAGTCCTGCATTGTGGTCACAAGTCCCTGCAATGCTACAGGCTTGGGGAAGAGTGGCTGGAAAGTTGCCTGGCAGAAAAGGGTCTTGGTGTATTGATTGACAGTCGGTTGAATATAAGCCAGCACTGTGCCCAGATGGCTAAGAAGGCAAATGGCCTCCTGGCTTGTATCAGAAATTGTGTGACCAGCAGGACTGGGGAAGTAATCCTGCCCCTGTACTTGGCACTGGTGAGGCCCCACCTGGAGTACTGTGCAGTTTTAGACACCTCAATACAAAAAGGATATCAAGGTGCTGGAGCAGGTCCAAAGGAGGGCTACTAGGCTGGTGGAGGGTTTGAAACAAACCCTGTGAGGAGTGACTGAGGGAGCTGGGGCTGAGGGGAGACCTTATTGCTCTCTACAACTACCTGAAAGGAGGTTATATGAGAGCGGGGTTGGTCTCCTCATTAGTGACAGGTGACAGGGCAAGAGGAAATGGCCTCAAGTTGCACCAGGGCAAGTTTAGGTTGGATATCATGAAAAACTTCATTACAGAAAGAGCTGTAAAGCACTGGAACAAGCTGCCCAGGGAAGTGGTTGAGTCCCCATCCCTGAATCTGTTTAAAAATCATTTGGATGTGGTGCTTAGGGGCATGGTTTAGCGGTGGGTTGTTAGTTAGGGTAGTAGGGTTAGGTTGAGGTTGGACTCGATGATCCTGAAGGTCTTTTCCAAGCTAAGCAATTCCGTGATTCTGTGAAAACACCACAAAAAGTCAGTAGCTGTAAAGAGTTCAAGCTGAAAAAATCAAGAGGGTTAACCACCAACAGTTCTGTGGTCACACAAAACTTTCAAGTGTAATGGTCTGTGAAGCGAAAGCATTTTGTCTCTGAACTAATACAGTGGATGTTCTGCATCTGTTTTGCTCTTCTGGCTTCTAATCTAAGCTGCCTTGCTCTCTCTTTAGCAGCTAGTTCTTCTGCTCGCTTTTCTTCTCTCTTTCTTTTTAGCCACCTGTGGAGACAGAAAGAGGACTAAAAGTACTGACAGATGCAATTGAAAGTTTTATGTCATCCATTCAAAGGAGGCTTGCCCCAGTTTAACCAGTCACCTTGTTCAGTAGTGAGGTGTCATGGCTGAGCCAGTCTAATAAGCCTGCCACTCTTCAACATGGGATGTGCTACTTTTCCATTTCAAGTCTCGTGTTTCTGCACCCACCTTTACCTCCTCCCCTTTTGTTGAACTGATGCAACAAACAGACTTGAAGGAGAAAAAACAATAAAATTATCAGATTTTAATGAACTGAATCAACCCAAGCCTCCTCCAGAAAACGCAAAAATGGGCAGGGGAGAAGGGTCTCCCTTTTCAGCAGAAGTAATTCACTATTTCAGCTCAGGTTCTGAAAAGTAATTTCACAATAGTGAAGAAACAATATCAAGGAATTAATACACTTTTGCTAGGCTGTACATTTTTACATAGTCATCTAAAAAAAAAAAACCAACAAAAAACAACCACCCAACCAATAAGGATTTCAGCACTAAAGATGCACCACAAAGTAATACAGTCTTAAGCTGATAGACTACAAAATTTTCAAACATGATTCCCTAGGAATGACCCTACTTACTCTTTAAAGGCTCTGTTGCATTCCTCTGCTCTTGGAAAAAAGGCAATTCCCTCAGCTTGGCGTCTCAACATTTCTATCTGTTTTTCTTTCATGTGTTCTTGGTGCTTTTTTTTAAGCCATAACTTGAAGGCTTCTTCAGGATTCCTGCTCCTTTCCTATTAAAAAAAAAACAACAACATCAAACCAGACATATATACACAAGGTTTATCATTAAGTGTCCTTTATATTAATCACTTTAATTAATTCTGTGAACTCTGCTGGCATCTCCCATCCACAAAACATACTTTATAAGCACACTAGAGCATGTTCTGATCTGGCATGGAATATATACATGAGCAAGCACTCAAAGTGGTATGTTTTTAGAAAAATGAATTTAGCTTTTCAAGGCCATTGCTGCAAGGCAGAAGAATTTCAGAACACAGCATCTGAATCTTCAGGTTTTGGTCAGGTCACATGCATTAACTGTTCGCCAACAAGTTCCAGTGGTAAGGAATCCACTTCAAGGAGTTTCCTGGGTGTTTGTTCACTGCAGGGTTCAATAAAGTAATTCTGATACAAAAGAACATTACTGTTATCTCCTGTGGTTTTATAGGTATTACAGGTTCTACAACACAATCCACCCTGCCAAGCACCATGACCCTTAAGATGCAAGTCAATCTAGCTCTGAAAACAAGGTAACAAAAATATTTCCTATCACTGAGAATTTTCATATGCTTAGCTAAGAAGACAGGCTTAGAATTTGGTTTTCCTTTTTAACAGGAGCACTATAGATCCCAGTACTACATTGGGGAGATCTTACTTTGCTGTTCAAGTCTTCTAGCTCCTTTGCACGACGAATTCGCTTTTCTTCCTGCACTTGTTCTTTCTTCTTCTGTAACCAGGCTTTAAAAACCATCTCGTTCTCTCTTCTCTTTTGTTCTTCTTGTTCCCTTTTCCTTTCTTCTTCCTTGAATGGAATGAAGAGTGAATAAACTTAGTTTTTAAGAGAATCATCTGAATTATATGAGACACACAAAAATACGGATGAGAAAATAGGAATACTCAATGACCACATCACAGTTGATAATACTTTTATATAGAAAGAAATTGGAGCACTTCCGTGGTTCATGTTGTGTTCAGATCCTTTCAGTAAAACCCTCTTTGTGATTACCTCCGTTTCCAAGACACAACTCAACTCATGGACATTTCAATAGCAACAGGTGAAGATTTTCAAGTCTACCCAATAGCTCTGATTGTTTTAAAATCAGTTTAAACTGATGCATTTTAAAAATGAATGCATCTCTCAGGACTGGTGGACCATTAAAGGATATTTAACTACCTATGGATTGCAGGCACTACTGTATAAATAAGGAATTTTTTTTTTTCTGGATGTGAAGTTGTAATGTATTTACTTAAATAGTATAAATAGCTTAACACTCTTTTCAAGTTCACAAAATGACCTGATTTTTACAAAATTGATAAAAGTGTTTTTTAACTGTCAATTATACTTTAGCTAATAACAAGTATCTACAAGGAGGAGAAAGGTTCTCAAACAACACTTCAGAAAGCTGATTAGGACATTTTCCCAGCTTTTGAGTCTCTCTGACACAAAAGCTATAGTCCCTACAATTAGGCTGGACTTGTTGATCTCAGAGGTCTTTTCCAGCCTCAATAATTCTGTGATTCTGTGATCCCCACTCATTTAATTCAGTGAAGTGCATTTTTCTTGCAAAGAGATGATGTTCATCCCACCGACACACAACTTGCAGACTATCCTCCAAATTTACAATTTGTAAATTTACTGAAATGAAAGAAACTCCACCAAAATGAAGTAGATGGATTCCAGTAATGTTAATAAATGTTTCATGCCTGTGAAATCCATCACGGAATGGAAGAACTCCATTCAAGAATAAAGAAATAAGGTAATACATTCTTACCTGTTCATAAGTCAGCCAACAGAGGAAGACATTTAGCACACAGCGTTAGGAAAATAACCTTCCTTACCTCCACCATGCTACATTTTACTTTAAATATGCAGAGTATGGTATCAAGAGATCTAGTCTTGTATGTACAAAGAAAACACATCAGTAACTCTTCACACTTCATAGCCCTCATTACTGAGCTAAGTCTCAGTACAGCTTTCAAATAAAGCAAACTTAGACCTATTTCAACAGATAGAAAGGAACCACCAGATTACTTAAAACAACATGGCACAGAAAAATGGTAGATGCTTCATGCTCTTTTTGTACAGCAACATACATAGTAAGTTACCTTTTTCTCATTGTATCATCATAATGCAAAGTGAAGAGAAACATCTAAGTTTTAAAAATCTTCAATATTTCTGAAGTTCTGTTACAGCTGTCACAGGCTGACCAGTAAATATTTTTGTGTGTGAAAAAAGGAGCTGAGAAAGAATTTAAAGGGTTCTTTTTCCCCTGTAATACACAAGATACTGATTTGATTTTCTAAAATAGATTTTTTTTTTTCTTTTAAATTACTGCCCTCTGTAGATACAAGAAGAATAACCTCAGTACTGGGAATATTTTTTGTCTTTTTGTCCTCTGTGTAGAGCCAATGTAAAACCAAATAAGAAGGAAAAGTACTATTGATTAATAGAGAAAGGGAGAAAAAAAAACTATTTTGCAATAGACACATTGAGAAAACTCACTACAACACTCACCCATGCAAAACCTTTACAGGAAAAAAGTATCCAGTTATGTTATTAGTCAACATGACTTCACCAGCATGCATCTTAAGCAAGCACTTTTGAAATCAGCTGTATCTTCCATACATGTTAAACACACCCCTCTTCACCCCTTTTTCTCACAATCTTTCTCCTGTGTATTTTATGGCTGAACACTCCCCCATATGATAATTGCCTATTACAGACTTGATGACCACACAAATGTGCACTTGCATTGCTGTGGTTAATGTTAACTCCCTGCATTATGGTGTAACCTCTGGAGATGTGGCACCATGGGCTACATTCCAGTAAACACTGGGCCTGTCATGGAACCTAGATAGAAAGAGTCAATAAGCAAAAGCAGTAAGAACAATATAGCAGAAGACCTATCTATGAAGGATATATGAAATAAATATTTAATTCATCCTGTTAGCAAGGCATGATACCGTGTCACTCTGTTTTGTTTTGGTTTTTAAGGAAAGGAGTTTTAAGAGATTCTGTACAAACTCCAGAGAATTATTATTATTATTGCTGCCTCTATCATCACAGGAAAATGGGAGTAGATGCCCTGAATATGTGTTCCCTGTGAAGCAAAGGAACAGGATGGCCACTGCGATCTACTTATTGCCTCAGTATCTTTACCTCTTTCCTCAGTTTTTCCTTCCTTTGTTCTAACTGCTTCCGCAATTCTTTCTGTCTGGGAGAAAGACAGTAAGTGGAGCTTCTCACGGGCACATTTGCAGACTGAGCCCTCTGCGGAGTCTTCCGTTTCCCCAGACCTCTTGCAGCACTGACAGCTGAATTTGGACGACGCTTAGGGTTAGATGGAGGCTTAGGGAAATACACACACTCTTCCCCAGGAGAAGAATGTGCTCCTGGTCGTACTGGAGGTACTTCCTTCATTTGAGAGACAGTGCCAAAAGGACGGTAGTGTGAAGATTTTGGAGACATACGTTGAGTTTCAATATCAGTAAAAGAAACACTTATTGGGGGCAAAAAGCCCTGGCTTTCAATATCATGTAAACTTAAGAGTTCAAACTTCCCATCTTTTTCCACTAGGATTTTGCCATCCTTCTTTTCATCATCCTTCTCATCATGTGGTGAAAGTGATGTGTTTTCCTGTCCTGTTTCATTAGAAATACGCAACCGAGACAGCCTATTTGAAACATCATCTCCTCTAGCAAGGTCAGGTTTACAAGGTTCAGCATCTTCTAAAGGAGGAACTTCAAGATCCACCAACTTATCCTTAAATTTTAATTTCCGTTCTCTGTTCTGATCCACAGGAGCCTGATTCTCCAGACGTTTGTTGGCTTCTTCAATCTTTTCCAAGATGTAACGCTTTATTTCTTCATCCTCTTCCTCATCCAGTTCCTGCTGTTTTTCCAGCTTAGATTCTTGGATAGAGCTTTCACTGTCAGTATCAGATACACGGTCCCCCTGTTTAATATCAGACATGGATTCCAAACTTTCTTCACTGGAGGGCCTCACTTTCACATCTTCTTCTGCCTCTGAAAGCTGGTCTGGATTTTCTTCCATTTCCTCATTGTCTTCCTCAAAGTTATCTGCAACTTTAAGAACTTGTGCTTCAATATCCTCTTGATTTTTTTCAGATTTCTAAAAAAAATAAAATAAACTTGTCTATTCTCCCAAAAAAGAATAGTATCAGCAAAAGAGAAAAGAAACAGCAAGAGAGAAGTGCAGTATTAATTATCCTAATTCTAAAAGAGGCTGTCAGATAGTGCATGTCATAACTAATAGCCTTTTTAGCACTAACAACTCTCTTGCAGTTTCTTCATGTTCACATCTACACAAAGTTTAACTAACCATGGCTTGTACAGTAAAGTGACAAGTGACAGCACAAAACCAGAAGAACATGTGTTGCACAAACACTTAAAGGAACCCAGAAGTACTTTCGAAACAAATGTAACACTTTCAATGAACACTGAATTTTCTGTTTTAAGGCAATTATAACCAGTTCACTAAATTGTTTTTCACTATTATTCCAAATAATGTTCCTTGTAAAATTCAGTGTATGTACCTACACATTTCAAACCATATCGAATTTTCTGCTTATGATTCCGAATGTTACTTCATTTTGTCTTCTTCATGTGAAAACTAACATTTAATTTAACAAATACCTCTCTTTCACCAAGATTTTCTTTTTCTTCTTCATTGATTAGCCATTCGAGGTCTTTTTCAAAATCATCCTCATATTCTCCACTTTCACCCATATCTGCTGGATCTCCTTGGTCTTCCTTTTCACTCATTGTGGTGATGTGTTAAAATAATACTACAAAAAGAAGAGGGGAAAAAATTTGTTTGAAAACTCTAGTGACACACAATTACAGAACACCGATAATCTCTTACAGCACCTGTATCAAACTTGTGCACAGTATCAACACAACTGTATTAGACAGAACCACAGCACTTCAGGACTAAAGATCACCGATGGTTTATAAACATGAACGGTTTGGGCCTTTCCACCTCTGGCTACTTGGGAAAGGTTTGAGTCAAAGCAAACCAAAGTGACTTAATGAACGTCTTGCAATAAGTCTCCGACAGAGCTAACTCACGACCTCTTAACTGTCAGTCTTGGACAAAAAGACCACTCTCTTATGTTTGTTAGCACTACTGTCAGCTTTCATTATTCCCATTTTATGGTCTTGTTTTATAGCTACCTGGCCCATTTCCCTTTAAAGAAATCTTAACTTGTTTAAAGATACATTGCAAAACTGTGTGATGTGCAAGTCCTAGAAAATCCATTCCACTAGTTCAAAATATGAGAAAGCTTCTAACAATGAGATATTAAAATGGTAAGACATTTATTGGTTGGACTCTTGACAGAAACCTTCTCCTGGAGTCGCTGAACATTTACAAGCCTTTAGCTTTCCAATCATATCACCCCCACTAGTATTAGGTGTAAAGAATGTTACACAGACACCAACTGAGACTGCTGGGAAAAGGATTCAGTTCCAGTTTGAATTTCTGAGGCAGACATCAACGGGAAATACTCATTAGCTAGTTAATCTGGCTGGATATAGTCATATTCATGACAAAACTGAAGACAAGACACTATAAGGATTGAATCTTTTAAACAGTCTTTAGACTGCATAGCACAGAGGTGCCAATAGTTTCGAAAGACTGCTTAAATGCCAGTGCTTGGGGCTCCATGCTGAGAGGCTGCATCCTTCAGCTCAGTCAATAGAAGGCATCCGGCTCCCATCTAAAGACATGAAAAGGTTAAAGACCTGTGGAGACACACATCAGCCTGAAGAGCTGATTCTGCTCTTGTTCCAGTTTTATTCGCTCATGATTCCATCTCTAGTTTGTTTATTTCTGTTTACAAAAGCAATATAAAAGAAGGGAACGTTGATTATTCAAAAGTTCCTCTTCTCTTTGTACCCTCTGCTGTAGGCTGGAAGGTGCCACTTCAAAGTGTCTCTCAAGTAGGACAAATCTATGTTAATTTACAACATACTAAAAGATTATGATATAAGCATTGGCATATGGCAACACAACATGGGGATGTTGGGAGTTAGCTCTGACCCTGGAACCTTGCTGTGTGACCATCCTGCCCTTCCAGACAAGAAGGGTTGCATCTTCACTTCCCCATCTGTGTAAGCATTTTGTGATGCAAAAACCCTTCCATCTAGAAGATACTGCTTAGGTTCCTTCAAGCTTTTAACTTCTGATGAGCACCTCCGAGTTCTGTTATTTATTCTCAGGAACACCAGCTCCACTTCTTAAAACTCCATACTTCATGCTTGACAAGGGTGCTGCTCTTTTAGACCTCAAAACTTAGTCAGGATCTATTCAAGAGGTGTCCTGGTTTTGGCTGGAAGAGAGTTAATTTTCTTCACAATAGCTGGTATGGGGCTGTGTTTTGGACTTGTTCGGGAAACAGTGTTGATAATTGAAGGGTGTTTTAGTTACCGCTGAGCAGTGCTTACACAGAGTAAAGGCGTTTCCTACTTCTCACTCCACCCCACCAATAAGTAGGCTGGAGATGCACAAGAAGTTGGGAGGGGACACAGCCAGGGCAACTGAGCCCAACTCACCAAAGGGATATTCCACACGATACGATGTCGTGCTCAGCATATAAAGCTGGGGGAAGAAGAAGGAAGGGAGGTAACATTCGGAGCGATGCTGTTTGTCTTCCCATGTCACTGTTAGGAGTGATGGAGCCTGGCTTTCCTGGAGATGGCTGCACCTGCCTGCCATGGGAAGCAGTGAATGAACCCCATGTTTTGGTTTGCTTGGACATGTAGCTTTTGCCTTACAGAATCACAGAATCTTAATCACCTAGGTTGGAAAAGACCCATGGGATCATCGTGTCCAACCGATCACCCTACTCTACAAGTTCAGCCCTAGACCATATCCCCCAACACTGCATCTAAGTGATTCTTAAACACATGCAGGCGATTGATGGCGATTCAACCACCTCCCTGGGCAGCCTATACCAATAAAAAAAATACCTATTAAACTGGTTTTGTACTTCTATCCTTCCAATTGTCTCTCTCACTCTACTGGGGGGGAATGAGTGAGCAAGTGTGTGGTGCCTTAGTCACCATCTGGGGTTAAACCATGACAAGAGGGAAGAATGATAATAAAGCTGCTCGCTTTTGTTGTGCAAGCTTGTTAGTATAGAAATTTATAAAAGCTCTTATTTTAGATGATCCATATTTTGTTTAAGAAAGCCTGGCAATTTTTTGCTCCTAATTCACTTCTTTTTAGCCACCACTTGCTACAAGAATCATTCATTCACATTAGATTCCTCAAGAGTTTAAGCTTTCAGAGTTTGTTCAAATCCTTGTTGTCCTTTTTTTTTTCCCATCATGTTTTTCCTCACTTCCTTTCATAGGAAATGTAACCATTTTTTTCTGGGAAATGCCCCTTGCTTTACAAATATACTTTGTTTAGGTGGCAACATGTACCTGGGTTCTTAATGGAGGTTACTTAGATACAGTACATACTCAGCACAAAAGAATTAGTTCTCTTTAATTTCATCATTATGATAAATTGACGCAAAAGCCACAAAGCTGAATGGTGCTTTTGACATAACGTGTTCTCACATCCATCTGTGACACTCGACACAAATACTGAAAACTGTTCAATTTATTTAAAGGGAGAAACATAAAAATCAGCCTCTTCTGCTGTAACATAAAGTAGTTATGGCTGAAATTATAATTTTAATTTAATGGCCTTGCAGAAAATCCTGAATCAGCTCCTATTCTATTTAAGGTCCTATGAAATAAAGATTAAAGTGCTTTGGCTTTAATAGGGACCAAAAGTATTCAGAAGATCTCATTTCTTTCCTTTTTCTCACACCTGTCTCTCTTCTGTTTGGGGAAGGGGGGGAATTATGCTGCAACTGACTTCTGCAAAGCTCAGTAACACCTCTCCGTGGTTAGATTCAGGCACAGGGCAGGCACAGCTATAATAAAAAGAGCGATACAGGGACAGACTCTCGTTCTTTTGCCCCTCTGCACCAAAATAACCCGTACAGACAGATTCGTAAACCCCAACCCAAGGCCCTTAGGGTGGGTGCCTTAGGGTCCAGCCCCGCGGGCGGGACCAGCAGCACCAGGCTCCGCGTTTCAAGGCGGGCAGCTTCTGCTGCTGGAGGCCGGTAACCGGCACTGCCCCCGGCGCCCCGCCTG
>JANHFX010012717.1:0-76489 GCA_027560015.1 Chloroceryle amazona | reverse complement strand
TTGATGAGGTAGCCTGCAAAATGTTCTGTTAAATCCAGCACTATAATATGCTACATATCTTCCCTGCTTCCTCAGCAAGCAGGTAAACAATGCTTAGGGAAGGGGGATATGTAGAGATTCGGCACATGCACTACGTCAAAAATCCTTCCTATTTCACTTGTGGTATTTATTTTAGCGCAAGAATTTCTTGTGAGTACTAGGTGTGTCATTTGACTTATGAAATACTGTAATAGTCGTAAATTTTCTTATTTCACACATTTCTTCAGTGAGGCATCTTAAAACATATCCTCTTTCCTGCACAGCAGGGACTTAAAGCTAAATTTAGGGAATTGGTGCTCAGTATAGCTATCAGTTTGGCTATTGTGGGTTGTTGTGTCATCTGCTGGAAGTTGCCTCCACTAAACATGATGCAGGAATGCGTTTAGGACTCAAACTCTGAGAGCCCCTGATGAATGCAGGTGCTGACCTCTTTTGTAAGGAAAAACTTGATTTATTTTTAATAATTGTGGAGAGTGCCTTAAAGTAATGCTTGCAGAAAGTGAGAAGTAATAACTAAGAGGGCAGGAAATATTCCATTAATCCAGGTATGTCCTAAATTTCACTGGAATAGCTCTGCCAGTTGTGTCCCAGTCTTCATCATTGTCAGTACCTCATTGTGGTTTCAGTCAGAGTATTTATTCAGTAAGGGAACTGGAGTATGAATCATCTTCACTTTGAAATGGACTTTAACTGGTTTTGTGTGCAGAGAAAGTCAAGGACAGATTAAAAAAACTGGTGATGCTTTTTAGGAGCTTTTTCATGCATTCCTGAAACCCAGTTTAGATATCATGTGCTGGAATTATTAGGATTTTGCTATAGTGAGGCACTTTTGGAATAGCTCTTGAACAAATTGCTTTCCTTCTGGCCAAAATAAATCTAATGGATAGCAACAGGTAATAAACAAACTTAGTTATTTGTTTTCAACAATAAAATAGGCAACAGTGATAAGGAAGCAAGTGATGGAGGTTGAAAATGAGTAGAACATCCAAGTGCTGGTTTATAGCTTCTAATAATAGTTTCCTAATGGAGTCCTACCTCCATCATGAATTATCATGGCTACTAGGTAGCTAACAACTAAGTAACCTTAGTATTTCTCTGAGACTCCAGATGATTGACAAGTTCTTCAGTCCCACTTCAGCTGGCCAATTTCAAATCTTACATGGGATGAATGGAAAACCAAATAAATTTGATACTGCATGCACTTATTGCATAATTGAAAGCAACAGTTGAACTCAGAGCATCTCAAATGTGTCAGAGAACAGTGTTCTGCCCACCTAGATAACCCTGAGAGTTTTCAATGTTGTATGCTCATCTGGGTTTTCAGCACAGACTATGAGTGTGCAACCTTACTCTGGTTGCAAGGTCACCTTAGTCTAGGTTTGAATAGGAAGAAAAAAAGCTCCTTTTTTTCTCCTTTATGATGTATTTGTGCCAAAATTTCTACATAAATATTTCAGGCTGAGTGCCAGCTATGGCCCTTAGTCACAAAGCACAGCAACCTGGCTTTCTGTGCCACAACATCTCTCTTACTACAGTAGTTGACACTTCATAGTGATATGCATATGTAGATGACATTTAAAGTTTAAAGGTGGCTACTACTGTGGAGTCCATCTAATGGAAATATTAGTACAAATGACGTTTGTTTTGTTTCAAGAGCTGGTGACGGTTGTGTTGGTGATGTCAACAAGTGATGGGTAAGTGCTCCAGATGTAGAATTATACTGTCTGAAATTTGATCTGATGGTGAATACATTGAGTGTTGTTTAGTGATCAGATTGTTCTGTGTGGCACAGGTCAGATGATAAAAACTTGGAAAGCCAAAAAGGCAAATAGTATCTGTAAAGGAAATTATATAACCTCAGATCAATAATAGCAAATAAAGGCTTTCTAGCTTCACAGTTTAGAAACATTAGAGTTCCATGGGCATCAACAGTATATCCTAATGAGTACCCCTGAAATAAAAGGAATTTATATATGTAAAACAAAAAATACTGTAATTTGCTATTAAATAAAAATTATTTACTCAACCTCCTTTTGAACACTACTTCAGAGTGCTTATTTTCTTTCTTTTCCCCTGTTAGTACTTCTAATTACCTGTATCTTCTAGTTAATAGAATGCATTACATCTAAAACCAGTTAGTAATGTAAAGAATAACATATGCTCTTGTTGAAACAAGAGAAAACATTAAGTCTGAGAATAAATTCTGCAAACTGTGCAAAAAGAGGATTAGCTACTCTTATACCATTATTTCCTCCAGTTCTCCAGATCATTAGTATCAAGAATCTTCTATGTGGAGGTAGGAGCAAGAGAAGTGTGATACAGCTTCCTCAAGGGGGGATATGATGGGGAAAGTAATGCAGAATCCTAAAAATATCAGCCTTATAATGTCCTGTTACCATCATAACTTTCCAACTACATTGTCTGATACCTAGCAATCAAGAAATTAGACAAAAGGCTTTGTATGTTAAAAACATACAAATTGCACTGAATGCTTGAACATTTATAATTCAGAAGTATTATTACATGTTCCAAAGGGAAGAAACTCGCATGAATATATACCTATTTAAGTAGAAAGCTAAAGGGAAATTCTTCATAACTCTTCATAATTCTTCATAAGCACCTTGAGGAAGTGAAAGGGATAATGAGGACCCAAATCATTAGCTAAATTTGTCCTCTTCTTTCACAGTATTGCAGTCATTTTATTTTTGTAGCTATAATTGAAAATAATCTTGAAGCACCTCTTCTCTGTAAAGGAGGTGTGTATAAACAGCACCTTCTCACTCCACTGATCTGTCTCTTGCAGATATTCTGAGTCATACACATGCGCTTCAGAGACTACTATTTTTTCTCTGTTTTTCTCTCCCCTGTAGAATTCTAACATCAGCAGCACTCTAGAGAAGAGAGGTGCAATATATTCTGCCCGAAATATTGTCACCATTAGCACTGACTCCATTCTAATTTCAAAATGTTAATTGTTTTCCATGACCAAGATAAAAATAAACATTCCTGACTTTCAGATGCTGGTGTCAACCTGCATGCAGTGGATTTTGCTGTGCTTTTTAACTGAAGTATGTTTTTCATACTAGAATTACTTTTTCAGTAAGTTTAAATAAGAATCATAACATCAACTGTTGTACCTTTACTGGAGAGATTTTAGGCTACTTTGTGTTTTTCAGAAATCAGTGCAGAGAAAAAGCCCCAATCCAGCATTTCTTTTGAAAAGAGTAGGATTTTAAGTAGCTTTCATATACTTTCCCTTTTATTGTCAAAATCATTCTTGACGGTTTGTTCTTTAAACAGCTGTCATAAAAAAATGCATGAGATACAAGTATATAAAGCTGTAAATATTTGTAGTCACACATATGCATATAATCTGCATAGTTTAATCAATATTTTATGGACAAAGTTAAAACTATTTTTGTAATGCTGATATGGTTCCATGTTGTTGGACTTCATAAATTCTAAGGAAATCTTTAGGAGGACTGCTATTGGAGAAGTTTAATAGTCAAACACAAACATTCAAAAGCAATCACCAACCTGGAAATGTTTAGTGTAGAACAATGATTTCCTGGAATACCCGAAAGAGAACTGAATGTGCAGCTCATTTCTTATTTTGCTGGTTTGATACTTTCTACATTAATACTAAAATAGAAATGGATTAGAAGTTAAACCACAGAAAGATTTTCCTTGGGAATTCCCATAACTATATTCCTATGTACTTATTTCTGTGTTTAAAAGAAATAGGGATATAAAACTGCATTCATTAGTAGCTTATCCCTTCAAAATCTGATGGAATTGAAAGACTTAAATGGTTACAAAGGGAGGATATGCTTGTTATTAAATATAAAATCTAAATCTATGTCATTTTGTTCTAAACATAAGAGGGTTAAGTAGACTGCCAGTCGCACTGTTCAATTAAAAATGGCTTATGTGCTATAGTTCTGCTATTAAAATCTGTTTGACTTAATTCCACAATAAAATTGTTCTGTTAAAAATTCTTGTAACAGCATATGGACAGGGTTTTACATTAATCAAGCAGATGCACACAGAATTCTAATATGTACTTAAGGACATACCCTTTTAACAATATAAAGACTTAACCTATATTTACAGCCTGGATTTGCATGAGGGTTTATTCAGTGAGGTATTAGCAGCCATCATCATGCTACGCATGCAATTTTATTTTTTCTCTTTTTTGTACATATATTCAAATCAGAAAAACTCAAATCAGCACAATGAAGATTATGTCAGAAATACCCTTTTCTTTCAATTTATGCGTATGTATATTTATATGTGTGTATATATATAAAACCCTAAATCAAACACATGCTGTGAACAAATTCTGTGAATGCTTTCTGACTAATTCATCACACCACCAGCTGTCAAAAAGCCTTTAGTCTTAAGTATGTTTCCCAGTACTGGTCTAAAAAAATAATCTAAAAAGCAATTAGTGTGATTTTTAAAAGTGGCTGAGGTGCTTAAATATCTTATAGCATAAAGTTGTCAAATGAGATGACATTCTTGATGCTTGCAAGAAAGGGATACAGAGAAGTAGTCACATGCGATGTTTATATGTTGACTCCTCATAAGTTTAATTTTTGATGTTCCTACGGGCCTCGGTCAAGTATTTGACTGTGCTGTGCTTAGTATAGGATACAAACTATGTACAAACCAAAAGCATCTGCAAGGTAGGTTAGACAATTTATTGCAGCGTTAATTCACACAAAGTCCTTAGGAAAGGCAACAAGCTGTAAGCATAATGGGAAGGGGGCAAAGTACACTTTCAGTCCATTGGTAAATGACTTTTAGAGGTTACAAGAGAACATGAAGTGCAAGGAGTACAAATGTGTAACATCTGTGACTCTTAAGTGGGAGACTGCTCAAGTGTTTAAGCTGTCCCTGGGCAGAATGATTTACAATACTTGAGGAGAAGGTAGAGTGATCGAACAACAGTCATCAGATTTGAAATGAGAAATAAGGCTAAAAGTACTTCAACAAAAATATGTAAAAATATGTAAAAATATGTACAACAAAGACATAGCTACCTAGCCCCCTCTATTTTAGCAAAATAAAATACCATTTTGATGTTCATGTAGATAAACCTGGTGCAGTGAAATTCTGTACATAATAATTTTCATTTGATTCATAAAATAAAGCAAAATACAAGACTTAGTTGACATTATTTATGAGTTTTTAGTTTAGATTGGTTATGAGTTCCTTTGAGCTTTGTATGGGAACCCAGAGAAGTTACTGGATATGACAGATATAGCATAAGCATAATGTAGTGGATACTTTTTTTAATGTACTTTAGAAATGGAGAAATACTCTCAGAACATATGCCTCTCATAGTGTGTTTGCTTGTTTTGTTTTTGTTTTTTTTTTCTCTTTCCTAATAATCACGGTGGTTTTTACTGTGAAGTAAAATTATGCCATTCAGTATGTATTTTCAGGTTTAACCTAGCTATGCAAAGGCTGCAGTTCAATACATTTTGAATTTCAGTGGCAGAAACTCTTGTCTCTAAATTGAGCACTTATACAAAGGACTCTTCCTCTTTTTGCACCTGCCTAAACTCATTCTTCAGCTTTGTGGAAGTTTTAACTCCTGCAGAAAGACAGAAGTGAAGCTTTCTAAAATGGGCAGTTGGCCAGCAGTAATCAGCCATGTTCAGAAATGCTGCCTGCTGCTCTGCTTCTGCCTCATGATTTTACAGGCCACTAATCCCCAGGATCCTTCTTAATCCCTAGCTGCCGACTTTCATTTTTAAGGTTTTATTATAAGGCTATACTTCCTGTAAAGACCTTGAACTGAGTATAATATTTGTAAGGAATATTTTCATACATTTATCATTGTGATGCATCACACGTGTATTCTTCAAAAATACTGCATCTGCTTTTAACATAAGGCCTGTTAGGTGCTCTATGAAGAGTATCCACTCTTCAATATTGGTGATACTGCTTAGAAAGGGTGAGGTCCTATTGTTCCAGGCAGGATAGAAATGTAGTCAAAGGTACCAAGAGTGCACAGTGCAACAATTTGACACATCACATTACTGGAAGGATGATGTAATTACTGAACAGAAATGTAAAAGCAGAAAACAGCACATTACTGCATAAAACATGTAATGCTTAATGTACTTGTAACTAATGTTTGCCAACTGCCAGGATTGAATTTTTTTTCAGTCTGTGTTCACATGTATGAAATTGATTTTGTTGTTTTAAACCACCACATTCTTCTAAGTGTGGTTTCACGATGCTGGAGTACCAAGCATAGCACATAATCATGTGCTTGGAAAAGCATCAGATCCAAATGAAATGTGAAGGTTTCTTTGATCACCTCATGCTGACAGCTTTGAAGGTTTGGGAGGTCTAGAAATGATAGTTTATGAACTCCACAGAAGGTTATATTTTGGTTACATTGGTTACCAAAAAAAGCACGTTTGAAATCTCAGGACCCTGTATACTGTGTCCACAGTGCTGACATTATTTTGAGAAACTGGGCATAGGAATCTCTGCCTACATTTTTTTAAATGCAATTTTCTGTCCCCATGGTACAGATAAGCTACTTCCCATTCTGGAGTCAGGTCATTCAGGACAAATTCAGGGGTCTTCTATTGCACAGTATAGCCATGTTCACAGACTCTGTTCTTTGCACTGTACATCTGTAGATATTGAAATGGTTCCAGTATGATTGAATTTTTTTATTATTTTTTTTTTCCAAAAGTGATGGCATAGTTATTTTCTGTGTCTGATTGGTACAGTCTGGGCTGGGCTTCTTCTTGACTCTTATTCTTTGCATGTGATCATAAAGAATAAGTCAGAAGATGTACTTTTTATTCTGTGTGCAAATTGTGCAGGACATTCCAGATAAACACACCAAAGTCAGACTGGAGAGAAGCACAGCACCTGAAGATTGGGCGCTGCTAGTACTGGCTACAAGTACAAGCCTTTACTGGTACATAATATTGTCAGTCTACCTAGTGACAAAAACAGATCAAAACTTAGCAATTTCCTTTCTAAAGCCTGGTAATGAATACTGCTATATGTGAACAGAATATTCTTGTTCTTCTGCCATGAGAGTTAACAAAATTTCAGCAATGTGTAGACACTGTGAAAGAAAAATTAGCTATCCCATCTGCTTTCCTCTAACATTTCTTCCATCACATGTTTAACACTAAGCCTCTCTGATAGATTTAAAAATAGGTATCTGCAGAGGAGCCCACATCTATTCATTGACACTCAGTCTTTGAAACTTACAACCATAAAACCACTGGAGTAACAGACCCAACCAGGCATGTGTGTAAAAGCCAGATTTTCGTTAAATGCTTCAGTTGCACTTTCTGTATCTTATCCTCTTGGGAAAATTCTGTTGGGAAATTCAAATATGAAGATAAATTGATGAGGCTTACACAAACAGGAAAAGTGAAAAGGGTTAATTTTAGTTCCTCATGATGATGAAAGGCAGAAGGTTTCATTTTTTCTGGATCTCATACCAGTCTATCACCTCAGTATCTGATCACCTCAGAATCACTGTTATAGTGACAGTGAATGATTGATCTTTTTGTTTGGCAGCGTAATACAGAAATGGAAGAGTATAACCATTCCACTCTGAGCTTGTCACAGCCTCAGTGGTTACCTGTCCTGTGAGTGCACAGAGGTCACAACTGTAGGTTCACAGGACAGGGACATTTTATCCTTTAAATCTCTGCTTTATTACAGGTTAGCAAGTGTGCCTGTGATTAATAAAAGAAATATATATATATATCAAGCTATTACAAATTATCAGCAATCAATAGTAGCAACAATCAATAATGGCAACACCAATAACAGCAGCAATCAAGTATCTATATAATATTATAAATTACTACAAACTCAGAACTATTGAAGCAAGTTTACCAATAGTAGCACAGCAAATATAGCTGATCAGTTATATGTATATATATGGTACCAAGGACATTAAACAGATTCCAGAAGGGGACAAACCATTCCAGAGGGGAGAACTAATCCATGCTAGAAGGGGAACCAGGAAGGGTCCAGAAATGGGAGAATAAAACTGATCCCATTTTTTCCTTTTTTTTCCAGACAGTTTTTCTGTTCTTGCAGTTAAAGCAGCCAATGGCAGTTACTGGTTCTTACTTTCTCAGGACGTGTTCCTCTTTTTCCAGACTATATTTCACGCTTTCAGATGAGAAGTTGCCATTGCAGTTCATTGGCTTTGTGCTTATTGATGGTATCTCAGGATGTCTCTGGTTTCTATGTACCCAGCTGTATTCTGAAGGTGCCAGCTGCGCTTTTCAGGGATGCTTCTGGTTCACAGGCCTAGTTCCCAGGCTAACAGCTCCCAGGCTGTCAGGCATATTCTCTGTCAGTATCTGAGCGGACATTTTCTTCTTTTCAGTAATTTTCCCTTCTAACCAGGTCACTTTTGTGGCTGTTCACATCTGAGTTATAAGTGCAAATTCTAATTTTTCTATTAATAAGGACTTTGTCAGAAACAAAATCAGATAATTGGTTACAAAGCTGACAGTTTACATAGGTAATTTAAGTAAGCTAAGAATGTGTGATGTGCTCTTGCTTTGTACCTATTGTTTAATAGCTGTGTCTTTGAACTAGGTTCAGACATTAAATCCGAGCCCTATGTGTAAACTGTTAACAAAAATCCAAGTGTGCCACTACTGTGGGAAGTGCCCCAACTGTCTGACAGTCATATTTTCTCTTCTGGGGGAGTTAACCATATGTAAAGAGGAGTAACTCCAATAGGAGAGGTTAAAGTTATTTACGATATAAATATTTTATGTCCTTAATCCCGTGGACCTTCACCTGAGTGGTAGCAGACTTGGCTTCATATCCACCATCTGAAAATGACAGAGACCAAATTTGACGTGAGTGTTCTCCCTATTGTGTGACCCTCTTAGCTATACTGTGCATTGACATGGGGGTCTTCTGTTGGAGATGTGCTTAGTAATTAAGAATTAAAAGAGAGATTCTCTTGCAGAGTGGTGGTGGAGGACAGGACACAGTTTTAGTGCCCGAGTGCTAATTAAACTCCTATTGGAATGTCACATACATAATCTTTTTTTTTTTCTTTTTTTGTAGTATTAATATAGTAGTTCCTAACATGATTTTAAGAGTAACAAAGCTTTTGAATATTAACAACAGACTATAACTATTGGCATAGATATATTGAACTGAAGAATATGCATCACCACATAAAGTCTCTTAAGTATGTAAAATGTTTTATTCTCATTTTCACTGAAATGATGTTTGAAACAGAGTATGGTTTCAAAATAGATTGACCTGAAATCAAAGCTATGATTTCCCTAAACTTGCTGTATTATTGTAGGATTGGGGTATTTGTCTCACTATACACTGTCTAATTAGTATCTCATAGGGTTGCAAAATGTCTTGAATTTTTTTTTCCTTATAGACACTTATCAATAATCCCATCATTGTATTTGAGACAGCTGGACAAATAAAACCATAAAGCTGTTAAAATTGTATTAAAAGAGGCAGAGCTGTTGATAAAAGAGTGATATTCTGAACTAGAAAAGTCAATACTTTCATTAAGTGAGGTTACATTACACTCATAGCCAAGACTATCAAATGAATGCGCTTATTGATATAATGTATGTGTCTTTGTTCCACAACAAATGTTGCGTTAATGATTAAAACTGCCACATTTCTGACTCATATATTATTAACCATGTCTTCTGCCAGTATTAATCATGTATTCCTTTGATGCATGCAAGTACATATACCAAACCATTGTCTGGAGAGATTATTGATATACATATGGTGAAATTCTTCATAGGTTTGATTTTTCTATTATTGAAAGATTAGGTACTGTATTTAAAACATTATTTAGTCAATTTCAATATTAAATTGCAATATAATGTATTAACTAATTGTCATCTTCTTGGTAACCATTTTTTCCTGAACTTATTTCCTTTGACTACTGCCATAATTTTAACTAATGTTTCTAACTCCAAAAATTTTAGTGTCCCGTTTTAATTAATGTCATGCACCAAAGCGAAAGCAAAAAAATAAATGGAGAAAAAGCCAGGAATTAATCATACTTTGAAGTCTCGCAGGTGAGGTATTTCTTAGTTACAGAAGATATTTCGTTGCACTAAGCCCTTCATGCCGGTACCCGTAAGACTAGCTTCAGCACTGAGGTCTTTGCAGCATTCAGACCTATACAGAACTTCCACGCTTTGAGATATTTTTTTACAATCTGAGGCAACTCACATGGGAAACAGTTGCACGTGCAAGTTCTGGAATGTGACTGTACCATGCCTACTAGCACTTCTGGCTTTCCACGTTTGGGAACATCACTTCTGTGGGTCTCCCCAAGGGGCAGACTTAGCAGCTAAGCATCAGTTACAACAAAAGCTGCAAGAGAATTACCTCTGCTTCACATCCTCCTACCAAATGCATGAGTGTTTTCACTGTTTTTAAGACATTCCTGTGAGATAGCTTAGCTGGGATGAATATTTATGCACACTGCTAACAGGTGGTACATGCAAGCTAATTCAACTTAGTTTAGTAGTGAAAAAAACCCAGTTACTTGAATAATTTCAAATTGTATTAAATCAAATTACTTTGCATTTTCCATGGGCCAAGAGCAGGCAGCCAGTCTGCATATCTGCAATAATAATGCTTTCTATGTATCTTAATACCTATGGGACATATTTCCTTATATGTGGAATTGTGATATTGCAGATTACATTAAAGGTAGCCTTTCAACTCCATTTGCAACTGAAATATGGAATATCTTGGAGGTAGGATTCAGTATTGAGTGAAATGAGGGGTTTTGTGAGTGCTCCCAATCTGGAGCACTCAAATTTCCTACAGTTAAAGCCTGTAACACAGTAAGGAATAAAGGGGTTTTTTTTTGTAGAAAATATTGCTGTCACTATTTCACAGTAGTCTGATTGTCCAGACATTCCCTTGGTCTCTGAATGTATCCTTTACAAATAGTTAGCAAACGATTGCTATTTTGCTTGAAATAGGAGCAAAGCTCAGCTTTCCTCTGACAGAAATTCTGTAATATTCAGTGCCAACCAGAAAATCCCATGTATTTTTCACCTACAAAGTTTTCCTTCCCCATGCTTGCCTGTGAGCAGTAGTGAGGCAGCAATAGTGAGGAAGAAGCTTTTCAAAGCCAAGTATTGTATTTTGCCAAGATAAATGGAATTAAATTTAAAAAAAAAATGCTTTATCTGTGCTTGCCATTCTTTAGGGAGCAAGGCTGGTGGCTTTTTTGGTTAAGAGACAGGACTATGCTGTATTCAAACTATCTAACTTTAGGCAATTTAGGCACTCAGGTGTTAAGAATCACCTTTGAAGTTACCTGGTCTTTGTGCTCACAGGTCAGGAATCTTCATCTTTTAACTCCAAATATTCTGAATTACAATTTAGATGAGATGTGCAAATAATTCAGTTTCAGCTTTTGTGGTACAGATTCTGGATCATAGCTGCTCTTTATGGACCTGTGTTCTTTCTGTTTCTTCTCTATGAGGCTGGTCTTTTAAATATCAGGGTGTTTTGATCTGCCCTTTCACACTTGTTAGAAAACTTGCCCTATTAACAAAGCTAAAGTATTCCTGACATCATGATGGCTGGCTGCATGCTTTATGGAGATTATTCTTCTGGGGGCTATTTGATCATATCTTTCTTTTCCCTTCCTACCTATGTTATTCCCTAGTCCTAGCTATGAACACTTCTTATATTATAAAGATAAAAGCTGAAGTACACATAACATGCAGATAAAATCATACAATAATTTACTAGATTCTTACAGTTGCTAACTTTTAACTGACAATATGACATAAAATCTTGATTTTTAAAAATTAAATATTGGAAAGCTGTATTTGTTTTGTTTTTTCCACCTCAAAAT
Organism: Chloroceryle amazona; assembly: GCA_027560015.1. Taxonomy (NCBI): domain Eukaryota; kingdom Metazoa; phylum Chordata; class Aves; order Coraciiformes; family Cerylidae; genus Chloroceryle; species Chloroceryle amazona. The sequence continues at coordinate 64,554 of JANHFX010012717.1, read as the reverse complement.
TATGTTCATGGGTTCTATTTTTTATTAAAATTACAAAATATTATTAGTGTTATTGTTACATCCTCATGGTTTACATTTTAATTTTTCCACCTATAAGCAAAATTCTTGTTTTGCAAGCTACATTCTGTATTTTTTATATATGCATTTGTCTATACCTTCAGTTATGATGTACTCAGAAAGTTTGGTTTTGTCTGGGCCTGCAGTCTTTTATGTTGTGTGGGTGAGCCTGAGAAAAAATATAGCCAATATTTATCCAGTGATGTTTTGATGCTAATCTTTGGGTGTTTGAGTAAGTGTTGCCAGGGTAATGTTTTAATCTTTTTATTTTAATTATATTATTTTCATTGTAATCAGTGAAGTGGGTGCTCTTGAATTTAGTTTTTTAAGTTGTGCTATATTCTCTGTTTTATATGGGCATGATAATTATTGTTATACTTTAAAGTCCTGGTGCTTAGCTGGGTAGAATAGCTGTATCACAGGTATCACAGGGTGTTAGGGGTTGGAAGGGACCTTGGAGATCTTCAAGTCCAACCCCCCTGCCAGAGCATACAGTCTAGCACAGGTCACACAGGAACACATCTGGGTGGGTTTTGAAAATTTCCAGAGAAGTGGACTCCACGACCTCTCAGGGGAGCCCGTTCCAGTGCTCTGTGGCCCTTACAGTAAAGAAGTTCCTCCTCATGTCAAGGTGGAACCTCTTGTGCTCCAGCTTACATCCATTCCCCCTTTTCTTATCACAGGGCACGAGTGAGAAGAGGCTGTCCCTTTCCTCTTGACACTCAGCCGTCATATATTTATAAACATTTATCAAATCTCCTCTTAGTCTTCTCTTCTCCAGACTAAAGAGCCCCAGGTGTCTCAGCCTTTCCTCCTAAGGCATGTGTTCCAGTCCCTTCATCATCCTTGTAGCCCTCTGTTGGACTTTCTCGATCAAATCCCTGTCTCTCTTGAACTGGGGAGCCCAGAACTGGACGCAATACTCCAGGTGAGGTCTCTCTAGTGCAGAGCAGAGGGGGAGCAGAACCTCCCTCGATCTGCTGGACACGCTCTTCTTAATGAACCCCAGGATACCATTGGCCTTCCTGGCCACAAGGGCACATTGCTTTTCCAATATGCAGAGAAGCAAGATCATAGCTATTGGGAAACCCTTTTTTCCCTGGACCCCTCCTTCATAACACACTACTTTTCAGATACTTTTAGCAGATAGTGAAAAAAGAGGTTTTTGTTTTGCCTCTTCCTCACTCACAGCTTCTTTGTTATTTTCAGTGGAAATGCCTCCACCCCGTCTCCACTGACACCCTCTACCTTTGGGCTGGCTTTGCAAGGTGTAGTTTCACTGCCTGCATCTTCCACTGCCCATGGCTTTTTCAGATGACATTAATGTGAAGTTGAACTGATTTCTGACATCTGGATGTTGCCCAAAGCATTACAAACAGATGAGAAAAAGACCAAAGTCTTTGCTGATGCTTGGCAGCAGCTTAAGCAGCCTCAGTTCCTGAAACTGTGTGTGAATCAGGAATGTACCACTGTACTGTGTATATTTTTTTGGTATTTGGATATCTCAGAGGATTGAGGGTGGTGTCTTTAAATGCAAAGAAAAAATATTGTTGCTAAAATCTATGACTTAGACTTCTATACTCAAGAGGAAAAGCAAATAAAGGAAAACCAGCAAAGTGCATCCAACTGCTGGATATACATATATCCCAAGCATACATTGTTTACACACATGTGAAACATTCCCTTCTGCCTTTTTTCAAAGAATTTTTTCAGAGCTATACTTGCACAGTACCTGGCAAAGATGATGGCAAATTATAAAATACTTTAAATAAAAATTGCTGTAAGACAAAAAAAGTAACATTAAATCCCCCCCCCCCCCCAAATTAGCACTATCGTACTCATGTCCCACTTGTATCTTCAGGAGCAAGCCGTATTTTTTCTCTAGAAGGATAAACATCTAAAACAGACCACCAAACCAAGAACAGTTTTATTAAAATACTTTACAGACTGCAGATATCTATGTATCTGTACGTTTGTTTTTTTCTCTGAGGGGACAGACTATGAGAAAAATCAGTGTGCAGCAGTGTTAGTAATGTTTACTGGCCTTGTAGAATGAAATTATAGTTATAAAAGTGGTATTGCATAAAAGTAGAAAATAGAATGTGAAATTCTTTTTGTGGCATCTAGTATTTACACTGAAAATCTCAGCAGACCTGTTGTTTCTGGAATTAGAATTGCCAGAGCTCTGATCAAAAAACCTCCTTCCTCTTGAATCATCAGGCAAGAGAGAATGATTTTAAGTTCTTTTTATCTTCCTCTTTAAATTTCTCCAACACTATAGTTTTAAAAACATAGAATATTCTATTCTCCAAAGAAAGATAGAGCAGAAATAAATTCTATTAAGCATTGTGTAGACAAATGCCAAAGGGGATATCATCATAAATGAAAAGAAGCATTTTCTTTATTGTGGATACCTTTTCAAAATGTATTTAAATCAAAGATGGGAAGGGAGGAGAAAGTATCTGTTCTTTAAAATCCTTTTCATATAATATTTTCTCAATATTCATAATATGTCTGTTTTAGTAGAAATTACCAATGATGTGATGATATCTAAGATTGAAGTATGTTGTCTGAGAGTCTGGTAACTGTGCATTTCAAAGCTATACCAAGACAACTTTCAGTTATACACTCAATTTGTGCAAGGTTTTTACTTTTTACTGTGCATTCACATCTTTCATATTTAAAATTTAATAAACCATGCAGGAAATGTTAAATGAAGCTTTTCCTAAATTCTTGAGCTGTGTTTCAGAGTCTGGGATGGAGGATGCAGAGTCAAAGTCAATCTCACTTTCTGTTTGTCCCTGTAGTGGCTGAAGCAGTTTTCTCTACTAACTCACTTTAGATTTGTGCAGGTCTCTTGCCACAGTTGTGCTGAACGCAGCAGTGTAGTGGGCAGATGGTCAGTCCTTTGTGATTGGCCTCTCTGGCTGTAGGGTATGGACTGTGTCAAATCATTTCTGGTTTTATTCTGCACTGTAGAACCGAGTTCAGGGAAGACATTGTGTCCCTTTTCCTTTGTAAGAGGAGTAAAACAGTATTTTTCCACTTTCCTGCCTGATGAGAGAACTTCTCATGAAGTCTTATGCCTTCTCTTTATTTTCCCTAGAAGGAGTCATTGGTCTACATTTAAAGTCTGGCACACTGGGGATTCATAGGCCAAGATAGCAGAGATAGTGCAAGCTCACATGACACAGCAGGCAATGGCTTACAGAGGAGTTACAGCAGGAAATTCCTAGACAGATGCAGCAAATTTTAAATTAATTCAAGTTGGGGTTTTATACTGCAAGGGCTTTTTTTTTTAATATGAAAGGTATGAAGGATTATATGATTACAGTTTCCAGACAGACATATCATGAAGACTGTTATTGAAGGACCACTTCACATTTGGTCAAAATAGTTCAGACTATGTTATGATGATTTGGCTTGGTGAGGATATTTCAACTGATTAGGCACAACAAAAATTCTTTTATGTATATGTACAGTTAAGTGATAAATAGTCTTTAAAGCGTATCCTATCTAACTTGTACTTTCCTAAGTAAATACACTAGGCAGAAATAGCAAACCATAAATCCCTTCGATTAAGATACAGTTAACTTGCTCTCACTGACAATTTATAGTGGTGAGAATTTTTATTAGTTTTCCCATCATAAGAACATGTACATAGTCATGAAGACAGATAGCATGGTGCTTAAATCAAAAGTACAATCACTCACTGATTGGCTTCCTCAGGGAAAAAGATATTCACCTCTCACATGGTGGAAATGCTTAGTTGAAAAAATCTTCAAGACCGTCTTTCAAACTTTTCATCATTATTATATACATTCATGCTGTGAGATTTCTTTTCAGCAGTTCTTTCTGCAAATTTGCCAAAAACCCCAAAGGGGTTAATTTTAGCCCTTATGATATATTCTCTCAGAAAATACACACATAAGGATTGATGTAAAAACACTTTTGTGAACCTGAATCCTGCCTGTCTAAAATACCCAGATAAGGACATGAAAAATAAGCACTAAAGAGATGGACATAAAGACAAGTCTGAATGAAGGCTTTGTGCTTTATCCCTTACCATATTACCTTCTCTTTGTACATATTAATTGAGAGTTGAGGAATATCCTTCAGCGCCTCCCTAACGTATATAAAGGGGTCATACCAGCTGCTCATTTTTATTTGCTCGCACTCATACAGAATAGACGTGTCCAGGAGTCCATAGCCCAGGCAGAGAAGAGTATCTCTCATGAGTGCAAGAAGGTGCTGTATTCTATGTGCACCCAGCGGCACATTTTCTTCTGCCTCATCCTGCTTCCAGGAGATCAGAGGGCAAATTGTCCCTCTGTTTGCAGGAAGTTTGGCATGCTAACACATGCATTCAGGGAGATGAGGGAGATATTTATTACTACAAAATAAACCCATGATTCACTGTCCTATTTTTTTCTTTATGTAGAAATCTGAGGATTGGAACAGGAAGAGATTTTGAATAGGCTTCACCTGACTTCAGTGCAGTGATAAAAGTTCTATGCTGCTACTGAAAAGTATTTAGACATGCTTTTGATGTCTGCTATAGTCATACTGTAAGAAGCAAAATTTTCCAATCTGAGTAAGTGTAATTCACTGTATTTTGAATGTGTTTTCAGAATTTTGGCTTCATTTTGCCTTTCACAAAGCTCTGATAGTTGCTGTGATACATTGTCCTGATTTTGAGATTTCTCTCTTCACAAGACCTGTAATGTTTCCTAAGCCTGTATAGGTTCCTCATGTGTGTTTTAAGTTCTGTCTAACGTGGATGTGTCAGAGGTCTGATCTCCTGGGACCATGTGCACAGTTTAGTATTGTCTTAACACACCTTCACAAACAACACTTGTCTTATTGCAGGGCAGTATGCAGACATGTGGGAACTGCTGTGTCTTCCTTCCTCACAGCCTGGGCTTCGGTGACAAAAGAGATTATCACTGTAGTCTGGGAGCAGGTCTGCCAGCTGGGTCATCAGATGAGCAGGATGTCAGTGAGTGCAGGAAAACCCTGCAGGTGTATTTAGTTGGTGGTTTCATATTTTTACATATCAAATGAGCATGTCCTCTGTCTTCTACGCTTGGAATAAAAAAACCCACCTTGTAGTTTGAAAAGACTTCATGCAAAGAAAATTCTGACAATTAGGGAAGGTAATATTTTTCTTTCTTGACTAAGAAGTATTTAGACAGTTCCTTTCTAGATTCTTTTTATTAACTAAATGGAATATATGCCTGAATTATTTCTGTGCCTCAACACAATACAGAGGCATTATCTTGAGACATTTTAATGGCCATATAAACCCAGACTGCTTCTCTGATCAGTGTTCCGAAACTTTATTTGCTATAATAATTTTCTCCTAAATTCAATACATTTAAATCATTATTTTATAACATAAATATAAGAGCTTATTTTAATGATGGTGATTTTCTGCATTCACATCTTGAAAGATTTTTAAAATGATTAATCAGATAACTAAACAGTTCAGTCTCTGTGATACAGGTAAAAAATATGAATCTCATTATATCTTTAAAATGCTCATTTATTTATTACCTTACTTGGTATCATCGCGTAACAGTACTGTGGAAAGATTACAATACAGACTGCTAGGGCTGTGTTTCTACATATTAATTTGCAAAATTTTTACATGTAGTTTTACGTCTGGAGTAATAACAAGCTCCTTGTATCTCAGTGGAAATACTCCCATGTACAAAGTCAGGTGTGTACAGGTCAATGTACATAGCAGAGAGCTACTATTGATATAAGTGGTTGTAGAGGGTGGGTTTTGTTAGTTATTTTTACTTTTTTTTTTTTTTTCTGTAAGCTATCATCAACAGGTATATAATAATTATTAATTTATGTATAGTGTGTGTACATATGTGGATGGATACATGGGTATGTGTGTATTTACTATATATCAAATCTTAGAATCATAGAATGCTTTGGGTTGGAAGGGATCTTTAAAGGACATCTAGTCCAACCATTCTGCAGTGAGCAGGTACATCTTTAACTAGAGCAGGTTGCTCAGAGCCCTGTCCAACCTGACCTTGAATGTTTCCAGGGATGGGGCATCTACCACCTCTCTGGGCAACCTGTGCCCAGAGACCACACCCCTCACAAAAAAAAAGGACAACATAAAGCATTAGATTTAATGAAAAAGTTGTGGGTTGTTTTTTTTTGGTTTGGTTTGGTTTGGTTTTTTAAGAAAATATATAATGTTGTTTTCTAGCACAAATGTTAAAAGAAAATACAGTGAACTTTTGTTGTTTGTTTAATTAAGATGACCTAATAAGAGGTCAAATTAATGTTTCAGGGATAACTATGCATTTCCAGGGAAGAAACAGCAATGGGATTTCACAGATTTTCCTGAGAAGTTGCATGCTATCAAAGTCTCATGCAGTCTGAGTTGCAGTGTTAGGGACAAACTCTGGTTTTGCATTATACCCAGAAGTGTGGTTTACTGAGATTTAAAGTAGCTATATTACTTTCTTCAATTTGAGATACCAATTCCAAAAGAGCAAAGTTTTAATGCATCAACCTTCTGATCTCATTTTTCAAAATAAATACCAACTTCTTTTGTTAGTTAAGTCCTCAACTTTGAGTAGTCAGGAGAGATTCAAGTGTATCCTTTATATTTTTTGTGCTCCATAGTTATGTGTCTGTTATACTGAAGGAGTGTCCTCCTCAGCACATCTAAGTGTGATATGATCTGCCTTCCAACTTCTTTTTCATCCAAAAGTCTACCTTGCAAGTGGGCTGTGAGTCTGAACCACCTGGTGGCATTCAGTTTTCATAGTGAATCTCAAACTACTGGGCTCTAAGGTGCAGTCAACCCTTACCCAGAAGCCTGCTGCTCTCGACTGTCAACTTTCATCTTCACTGGAGCTGCAAGACTTGTCTCCATTGCTGCATTGCTTTCTAAGCCAGCCTTTCCAGACAGATTTAAGAGGGTGCCAGTGGGTCTCTGAGGTGGCTGCAGGAGAGGAATGACATGCTATTTGTTCATATTGAAGTGGACAATGAGGTGAGACCTGAAATCACTTGTTGTCACAGACAAATTATCCAGAGCAAGCCCTAAGAGCTTCAAACTTTTCCATCGCTGAAATTTAAGGCAAGTGTAGGTCTGCATTAGGGTTACTGTCAGGACTAAACTTATGTCCAGATTGTCTAGGGATATACCAGGTAAGGTGGTTAATCTTCACAGTCTTCATTCTTTTGTTTCCTTCTGTTGTAGGAGCTCTTATCTACTTATAGGTACCAAATCTAAAGTAAAGAAAATCCTATGTGCTGTAACACCAAATAAAATACAGTATTGAAAAATAAAAACTATAGCAGAATTGAGGTTGGAAGTGATCTCTGGAGGACATCTGTGCATGGCTAACTTTACAACTAGATCAGTTGTCCCCGAGTCCCTTCCAGTCATGTTTACAATGTTCTTCCATAAATGAGACCATGTTGGTGGGATAATTGTTACAGGCATTCAGAATGTCGTCTGTGAATTTTAAATATACCTCTGAGATAATTAAAGTGCCTTTTGCTAGCATCTGGGTATCACACTTCTATTTCTCTTTAGAACAGGCAATATGAATGGCATCTGTGAGTATAATTTGTTACTGTGAATTCACATGTTGACTTCTCAAAGTTAGTAGAACAGACTCACACTATCAATGATCACATATATCTGCTGTTATCTATGGTGTAATGTACTGTTATATGCTGTGGTGACCGTATGGTCTTCAATTTTAACTGGCAATATTTATCTTGTAGCATTACTTCTAGTCCAGCCTATATTTAAACAAACAAGCAAACAATGACCAACCAACCAACCAAAAACAATCAACCAACCAAACAAAAACCACACAAAAATAAAAACTCAAAAAACCCAAACACACACAAAAATCCCAAACACAAAATCAAAACAGTGAATTCTGCAGTAGTGTACATTTCTGTACATGTATTTATCAGTACAATATAGATTCAATTGATTTAACCTTGAGTTGAATGTGCTGGAGCTGAAGTAATCATGTGAGATGTATGGGATATTACATGGAACAAACTTTATCTGAGGACGAGCTTAGCTCAAGCCACTTTCCTCATCTGAGGGCAGAGAATAGGCTGTGAATTTCACTACAAAATAGAAACTTCTTGAAATACCTCTGTATTGTGGAATTGTTCTTTTCGCTTTTTCTTTTTTTTTTCCTTTCTTCCAACTACTAAAGTAACAAATAGAATACTTCTTGCAGAAATGGCTTTAGAAAGTTGGTTACAGATCTATTCCTTTGGCGCTTTTTACCTTGGTAATTAAGTAGTCTTGGCCTCGGAAATGGTTCAGTTAGAGGTAAATGTTCTTTTTTGACATTGCCTAGTTTCAACAATTAACGTGAGTAAATGCAGTTTTCAATAGACTAAACCACCTAAATAGCATTTTGGACTGTAATGAGTGATATAAGGCTGGTCACCACAAAATTCTTGTCAAGAAACAGAGAATATTGCTCTGAGGGAGAATATTTTGACAGCAAGATTATCATTATTTGTCTAGTAAGTAGGTTCCACCTGTAAAGATACCTTATAGTGACTTTCTGAGAAGGTTTAGATTGTAACAACATTGGTATTTAGGAAACTATGTCTTATTTCTTGTGACCTGAACAGCAAGGTCTCTTGAAAACATGGTGTAACTAACCAGTTTTAAAAATGCAGTTGCTACAGGTGTAAGCTCAGGAATACTGACATTAGACATCATGATTTTCCACCTATTTCTCATAGGCTAACTTACAGAATTAGCTAAAACTTTAATTTTACTGCTTCAAAAAAAGCTTGAAATTGTAGCCTCATATATCCTTCCATATAGCTGTGAAATGCAGGCCACTTTGGTGCATATGTGGACCAGTATTCATGATTATTGTCTGATGTGATCTTGGAAACTCCAGGAGGTATAGCTTGGTTGTGTTATGTATTTAGAGGGCTTTTCGTAGGTGATACACTTTCTGAAAATGTTTTCAGATGCGCCACAACCTCAAATAAGGCTTTATTTCTGTGAAAATACAAAAGAGAGAAGAGAAGAAACCTGAAAACATTTTCAGGTCCTTCATGTAGGATGCAGCTTGAGAATCTGTCTCCGTGCATGTGGTTCATAGCAAACAGTAGCTGAAGTACTCATTCCAAGCAAGAATACAAGTATGTTCTAGAGCTTCATTTACAGAATTTTATCTCCCCGCTGACCCTATTTTCTCCTATGATAAATTTGAATGCTTATGCATTTTCTCCAAGAGAAGACCAAACTGTAATAGAAAGTTTCATGAATTTTAATAGGTTATAGTTACTAGGGTACAAAGTACTAAGTAGATGCTCTAATATTAGATGCAGTGCTGAATGGAAGAAATATTTTATCAACATGCGTGGATGGGAATTGCTTCATTACTTACACTGCATAACTTATTCATGCATTTTGTATCTCAAATGATTGCTGGTAAAATCTTCATGACAATGTGATGTATTTGCCTTAACATGCATAGTTTGAAGACAAACAATTTTAGAATTAATGCACAGACTTTATACTTTTTATTGAATGTTTTTCTAACGTATTTTTTTTCTCTTACTCTTGACATTTTAAATACTCTAAGTCCAGATGGATAGGAAATTTCCAAAACTATAAGGAAATAGCCTTACAGCATTGAAATATCAGGGATCACTCATTTTCAATTATGTAAATTTTCCCATAGTAAGCCTGCAGAGTCAAAATACTGGTCTTTAACCTGTCAGCTGCTAAAATTGAACACTGGTCGTTTTATACCTTTCATCAATAACCCTTTAATAAGTTTTACATGAGGAAAGAGTGGGAAAACTTTACAAGATAATTTAAAAACTTAGCCTAAAGTTACTCAGAGATTATTGTTGTTAAGAGTGATGGACAGCAAAGATGAGTTAGTTAACAGAGCTCAGATGCAGCAGTCAAAAGTATACAGTAGATCTACTTTTTCACACAAAAGTTCAAAATTATCAGAAAACATCATATATGAGACATATGGAAATTCAAAAATGTGCAAAAATGTATGAACTGTTTACAAATTAATCCAAGTGCATTTGTTTTTTAGTCGTATAAGCATTGAGATTACATTTGATAAGCATTAAAATGTTATTAGAGATGTGTGAGACTGAAATAATGATTGGATAAAGTTTATAATGTGTATGTTTTCTTGTGTTGAGATATTGTTTATTTAAAACAGTATCAAGCTGACATAATGTGGGCTGTGTTTTCCTTACTTTTCTGGAGCAACAGTGGAGTTAAAGATTCATCTAAAACTGATACATTAATTGACCGTGAAGTCACTTTGCATGGAAATGTTCTTTCCAAAAGTAGCTGCTTTGTATGACATGAAGCTCCCTTAAAAAACAATAGAAAAAAAAATATTAAAATGTTTTCAAATATTTTTATTTACTGCAAAAGTAAGTCATAATATCACAATATACAGTCAGGCTTAACTTCCTCATAAATTATGTTAATAAAGTCATTATAAAACACATCTTGCAATATGTCGTATTGCCCAAATGTTTTATTGTACTATTAAAAATACTTGAATATAAAAATATTGTCTTTTTTGTCAGTTCTGAATACCAAGTTTACTGAACTGAGTTGGTAAATAGTCACAGAAAGAAAACTTTGGTCAATATTTACTTTGAGAAATGATGAAGCTCAACTATGATTAGCATGAAGATTGTATGTATTGTTACATATGCTCTTGATGGAAAGAAATTGTTTAGAGGTTCAGTCTAGAACTCTTAGGGTTTTTTAAAACTGCAGTCAGGATAGACTGAACCAAAGGTTTAAAAAATACTTCTAGAACTTTTTGAAAATTTGTGCTGTAAATTTTCTCTGAAGTAAATATTGAGATCTGAAGATATGTCATCTGGTGACACTGCCTACTAGTAAGGCTGGTTCTAAAGAAGAACGTTATGCGTTAGGTGCTGTAAAAACAAATGAAAAAGTCATGAACAAGGAGGAAAAGTAGCACTCAATGCTAAAATATATTCTTCAGATAGCTGAAGGGACTTCCAGATTTTTAACTGCACATAGCTTCTTTTCCTACCATTTTTCCACTCTTATGATTGTTTGGTATGACAGAGAAGTCTGAGAGAGCATGAAAAATGTATCACTTTAATAGGTAAATTCTACCTAATAATTTAATAGATTTACTTCTTTTGATATCTTTCCATAAGATATTTTGATTTGAAGGAGAAGATCCTACTCTCTTCAAAGCTCACAAAAAGTAAATCTCTTGCTTTTTGTAGAGACCTCAGATTAATGTTAACCATGGAGCTATGATTATTTCTCCATAGTTATCTGTCTGTTTGACAGTGCTTCAAAGTTAACTTCTGTGAATGCAGTACGGAACACCAACGTGTCTTACTGCTTGGTTGTTCTCAGTGCATTATGAGCCAGGAGATGTAACAATACTTCCAATTTTTTTGTGTGAATTTCAGTTGAGCCACATTTTTGTTCTCATAGATCAGCTTGCTTGAATAATGACATTCATCTTGTTAGCATGGTGTAATTTAAATATACTGTAGCAGTGTACAAAATTCTGTTCCATTCAGCGGAATCTCTGTTGCCCCCTTTTTCAGATGACGGTTGCTGCTGGTACGAGCATTGAGAATAACATTCAAAGGACCATATCCTGCCCTAATGTATGTTCAAAATGTCTTGGATTTTTGCGTAATTTAAATGCAAAGCCTCCTTACGTGAATTTAATATTTTCTTGACCACAGAAGCTTGTGCATCTCAGTTACTTCACAGTATACATTTCAGGGTCAATGAATATTGTACTACAAGTGATGCCTCAGCCTATCAAAATTGCCAAATTATTCTCATTTCTTTTCTATATGGTTTGATGGTGCAGCTAAATAAAAACAATGATAATATATTCACTGTTCCTTCTGTGCTTACGTTGCTTCCCACCCAGCTCAATGCTCCTGTCAGTTGAAATCAGTAGAAGAACAATATGCAAAATGAGGAAAGCAATGAAAGGCTGTATTTATCATACTTCACCTTGTTCTAAATTGGATTTTGATATAAAGATGTATAATACTAAATTTGGAAGGAAGGTAATTCCATTTTTCTTGCTTACACAAATATATCCCATGGCTTAAAATAGAAGGGAGAAGTTAATATTGCTTCTGAAAGTTAGAATAAGAAATCTATTTTCTTAACAACAAGAGTCAAATTATTCACTTGTAGTATAATAGGTCATTTATCTTTTTTTACTGTTTCACTAATGGAAAGTCATTGGGCCAAAATTGAACTCTCACACATTAATGGGGAAACATTAATGAGAATTTGGGATGTACCACTGAGAAAAGACTGCATTGTATAGAAGCTATTTTTTGTCATGTTGTTAAAAACTTTTTTTCAGCTAAAGATCATCATGTTTGTAAGGGAACTGGTAGAAGGAATTCTGGATAGACATTTCCATCACCTGAAGTTCTTTTAAGATATAACAAATAATACAACCACAACATAGTTAAAATAAATAATAGCTAAGAGAAAGAGTACTGTGTTTTAATATTGGCAGGAAGTTAGTTGATCCTCCGTATCTGGGAAAAAACAAACCAGCATCTTAAACCAACCTTTTTTTCAGTAAAGATTGTCCCCTTAAGGGAACACAGAGAAATTATCTACACTGCATTCTTGAAAGATACTGCATCTATCTAAATAATTATCGATTTCTGAATACATTCCTTGAATAGACCAATATTATACATTATTTGCTATGATTTGTACTGCTGGAGTCCAGTTTCAGATTTGCTTCTGTGCAGATGAAAAAAGCTTCCTTAATACACAATACATGATTAATCTCTAATATCTACGGGATTTTCAACATGACTTTAACGTCTCCAAGGGAATTTTAGTATTTCAGTCTGGAAATAATACTATTTTTAATGGATGATAGTCATATGAAAGATAATATCACAGAATTGACAAGCATGTAGAAATTCAGGATTTCAGATTTACAGAAGTCTGTACCATTGCTTCAAAATTGTTTAGGGTCTTTTCGTTTTCTTCTTTTGAAAACTACATTAAGACACTCTTTAAATAGATGCTTTCTTAAAAGAATGAAATAGACCAACAACTCATATGTTACCTTGTATCCTTCGGATTATATCCATTACCACTAAAATCAGTCAGCAATTCATTAACTGCCATTGAACAACAATAACCTTATTTTTGCCTTTAGAGATCGCAAGAGCTATCATTGTAAACTGCAGTTCTTCATTATCCCCCATTTTTAATGTTGTTCTTTCTCTTTGGCCTTCACTTAGGATTTTTTATTTTTTTTTTGTCCAAAAAGAAATACATCGATATCTACAAGAAAGGGAATAAAATTTAGAATTCATTAAATGCTTTTCTAACTCTATCTCCTGCTTTTTGTGTCTAAAGTTTAATGTCGTTGTCTCTGTTCTGGAGATAGTGGACACTAGAGTCAGTCTCACCTGTTGGCTCACTGAAGATATCTGTCTTTCTCTGTTGACTAAAAAAGGATCTAAAAGCCATCTTGGTTTAGTTTGCTTATACATGTTTAAGTAATGCAAACCCAGTTTTCCCAATTTAAAATTATATTAAGGACAAGAATTACTTCACAACTGTAGTCTCTTAAAAGTCTGGTGCTCAATTAAGCTATGATGCAGCTGCTTTCAATGAAGAAAAAGACATATTCTGTTTGAAGAATCATCCCCTCTTGAGATTTCTTGTATGGATTTTCTCCGAGGAGCCTGTTTCTCTTGACTTAAGTGGTAGGTTAGGCAAATAGCTTAGCCTAGGCATTAATGACATTCTCAAAGCTGAAGCTTGAAAAAAGTGGAATTACTGTGTAGATAACAGTGAAAAATCTTGCATTTCAGTTGAAAGTCTAGGCTTCAGTTTTTCCCTCTGAAATCTCTTGATGAACTAAAAAGAATTCTTAAATACTCTTTAATGAAAAAAGTTAGTTTCCATTCTGGATTTCACTCTTAGTATAAATGCACTGAAAATAAAAATGTGCATGTTTAAAACTACTGTTTATATCCTCCCTTGGGGAAAATGACACACGAGGGTGTGAAACAAGCTCTTGGCATTATTATTTACACTCAATGACATTGTCCAGTGGTCATGAGGTGTAATTTTAGATTCTCATTTTATAATTAAGTGCAAGCAACCAAGTTCTTAACTCTGAAGACTCTTATCAAGGAGATAGAGTGTTTGTTCTTTTTCAGACTTCCAAATAATTCTCAGTGAGAGTTTATCTTCTGCAAATGATTTAATATTTTAATTTCTCAAATTACTTTTTGATTTTTATCAGATTTTAAAATTTATAATTAATAATGACTAAAAGTCTTGATAGATAAAACAGAATACTGGTCAGAGACAGAATGTAATCCCTACATGTCATCCAAACGTACAAAGCCTTCAGCAACAGCAAAGAGGGGAAATCTGCACTCACCCTTCCAAAGGATCTTATGGGGAGGATATGAAGGGAAAGCAGTTCTGCTTTACAAGTACTTCTCTTGCCACGAGATCTTGGCACACTGTAACAGTTGCTAAAGCAGATCCAGCTTACATTTAGGTAAATACTGTAACTGAAAAGAATAATTCAAAACTTGATGAAAAATTGCAAAGTGTTTTATACATTTCTAAATCCTCTCATTTCCTGATGACTGGAAAGTGTTTATGTAGCTATTAATTACTGAGTAAAACCTGATTCTTTATAGTTTTCCACAAGTACACTTTGATATTATGACTGATTGTTCTTATGCTAATTAGAAAAAAAAGCTAAAGGAGCAACTTAATGTGCTTTGTAATATATGAGAAAGAAAATCAATTAAATCATTTATTTTATTCCATTGAATTCCAAACCCACTATTACCTGTATGAACCATGGTGGTAATAGGCTGCCAAATCTACAGCTGAAAATGTTTCAAATGTATGGTTACTTTTCAGTTATTAGGCTACATTATTCTGAAATGTTTTCTGTTTCTTGTAATTACTGTGAATTGCACAACTTTTTATTTCTGGCTTTTGTAAAAAGGGATAGCTGTGGAGGATGTTCTCATTTTCATTCAGTATGTATTGCACTGGTTCAGCATTTTAATTAAATGTCATTTATTATACAGTTATAATTAATTATTAAACTCAGTGATTTTGTCAAATGGTCTATACAAAAAAAGCCCACTAAACACAAAGCCAGCAAAGGTCAGAACTGTCCCCTGACCAATGAAACACTAGGAGAAACTGTCCTCAACAGATGACTAGTGTGCTTCTTGGCAAATATGAGCCTAAATGGATTTAGAATATCCTTTTAAGTTTTTATTTATCTGTCTTTACCACATGGTTCTTGAGTAGTGTGATTTTATTAGCAATACAATGTAAAGTAATTTTTAATCTATTCAAGGCATGGATAATTACCACTCACTTTGATCAGTGAAAGTCTGTGATAAAATGCTCACTGACTGTCATTTGAGACTAGGATTTAGCTTACTTGGGCTATCTACCAGTTTCTTAGTAATAATCTTGTTTGTTTGTTTTAAATACTGTGTGTTTATATAATAATATTTCAATTAAATTGAAGTATCTGACTAAACATCTTAATCTCTAATTTTAGCAGAAAAGAATTAACTCTGATTACTTAACTTGATCAGTGCATCAAATTTCTTTTCTGCAACCAGTAACACACTGTTTCTTGTGGTTACGTGTACATTTTTATAGGTACTAAAGATGTTGACTGACTCCTGGCAGTTTAAATAGTAAATTATTGTGAAAATGACATTGTTCAATATTTACAATATTTTTTGATCTCCTAAAAGATGAAATCTCCCCAAATGGCAGGCCCTGTCACTCCAGTGTGTCTGAAAACAGGTTCATGAGTTTCTGTTATGCACTTTTTCTGCACTACAGATTTGGGAAGTTGTACTAAATTAGGTTCTACTCTGGCTAAGTCAATGAGGAGGGATTTAAGATAGAATCATGAGTGTCCTGGTCCTGAAGAGTTAGGACAAAAACCAATGAAAAAGAATTCATCTCAGATTCAGTTTAGTTTTATGTTTAGATCTCAAGCAATCCTTCAATTAAACTAAGTAATAAAAACTTGAAATTCCTTATTTTCATGGGGTTTTAACTGACATCAGCAGCAACTTAGTTTCTTTCTTCCTTCCTGTTATACTGAAATAGTTGATGTCAATGGATATCATTTTATAAAGAAATCAGATTTTTTTTTTTATGGTAATGTTATAATATGCTAATATGTAAAAAATGCACTTTTAGAATTGTTGTCTAGTAGGTTGAAATTGTTTGAATTATACTAAACCAATCATTCAAAGTCTCAAAATGGGATTACTCAAAATCTTAATTAAGAAAGTCTCATCTTACATAAACCCATAGGCATGGTATTTTTTTCTTACAAATGATAATAAGGTTTTGATATGCATATTAAGAATGAACAGTCATAACCTAATAAGTGTTTAGGCAAAGATTAAAATACTTTTTTTATATACCTATGTGGAAATCTTTGTTTTTTATTAAAATATATAACTAAGATGGATAATGGAAGTGTGAAAGGACAGCCACCAAATGACAGTAAACAATTAGTTCACAGAGCATCAGTATTAGTAATGTTCTTGCTACTTACTTTTAATATTGATGTTCAACAGTTGAGCGGTGCCGTCCTGTTCCTAAATCTTCACAGAGTGGCAGATTGTGCATTTTTGTCGACCACAAGGTTTATGTCAAAATTGCACTTCATGTTTTTGATGGGTCACTGCATCCACCCTGTGATTCTTGTATGCTGCTCATGGCTGTTATGAGAGCCCATTCCTGTGACCGCCTGCCCTGTCTGCCAAGGTATTGCTCACCCAGGCAGTAATCATTGCAGTTATAAACCACTCTAATTTAGGTGGGGATGTGCCTGGGGCACATCCAACCCCACAACTGGAAAGAGTATATTTTCACCAGCATAGATATAGCTCAGGTGAATATGCTGCCAAGCAAACAAATGTGATTCAAGATGGAATCAGTTTCTAAAACCATTTAGCAATGGTTTCTAAAAATGTAGCTACAACCTATGTAAATGGATTTACATTCCTCAGAAGATGGTGGAAGGGATTGTGCGTGTGTTGGATAACAAGATGAATCAATTGGGTTACAACAGTGTCTAAATGCGGTCGTGCAAAATTTCTGTCATTTAAAATGTCAGGAGCTGCTGTTAGGGTGGTTGCTAGCTCTTAGCAACAGCACTAGCATAGAGTGTGAGAATAATGTGAGTTTTGAGAGGCTAAGAGAGCTGGGTCTCTCTAGCCTGGAGAAGAGGAGACTGAGGGAGGACCTCATTAATGTCTATAAATATGTCAAAGGTGAGTGTAAGGATGATGGAGCCAGAATGTTTTCAATCTCATCCAAAGTTAGGACAAGAGGCAACGGGAGTAAGCTGGAACACAGGAGGTTTAGGGTAAACAAAAGGAAAAACTTTTTCATAGTGAGGGTGACAGAGCACTGGAACAGGCAGACCAACGGGATTATGGAGTCTCCTTCTCTGGAGATGTTCGAAACCTGCCTGGACACGTTCCTGTGTGACTTGATCTAGGTGATCCTGCTCTGGCAGGGGGGTTGGACTAGATGATCTTTCTAGGTCCCTTCCAACTGCTAACATTCTATGTTTCTATGAAAACATAAACCCCACTGATGTCCAGAAAACCCCACTCAAGCTTTGTCCCTATGCTTAGTGTTTAGAGCTACTCATAGAAGTAAAATTAAAATCACTGTAGACTCTAAACCAGAGACATTTCATAGAATAGTTTTGGCTGGAAAAGACCTTTAAGATGATGAACTCCAACTATTAACCTAACACTAATCCCACCACTAAACCATATCCGTCAGCACCTCATCTGCATATTTTCTACATACTGCCAGGGATGGTGACTCCACCATCTCCTCTGAGAAGCCTTTTCCAATGCTTAACAACCCTTTCAGTACAGCAGTTTTTACTAATGTGCAACCTAAACCTCCTGTGGTTCAGCTTGAGGTAATTTCCTCTTGTCCTATCACTTGTTACTTGGGAGAACAGGTTGACACCCCCCCCTTGCTACAATCTGCTTTCAGGTAGATGCAGAAAGCAACAAGGTCTTCCCTGAGCCTCCTTTTCTCCAGGCTAAGCAACCCCAGTTTCCTCAGTTGTTCCTTGTAAGACTTACACTCTAGAAAAGCTTTGTTGCTTTTCTTTTGACGCGTTGATGTCTGATTGTAGTGAGGGGCCCAAAACTGAACACAGTATTTGAGGTGCAGCCTCACCAGTTTTGAGTACAGGGAGACAGTCACCTCCCTAGAAGTGATTACCTAGTGATTTGATGGATTCTATAAATAGGATGTCAGTACTTCTAATAGTTAATGCTGACTGATGCTGAAATGTACCTTTGGTGTTGGAGTCTCCTGGTCTGTTTTGCTTTTGCTGTATAGCTTTTGCTCAAGGAACCTGGGAGCCTTTCTCTCTTGCTGCTGTAGCACCTTTGCAAAGGGAGGCAGAGGAAGAAGCTCTCCTATGTAGAGGGGATAAATCCTGGACTAGAACAAAATAACAATTAGATTGAGAAGGGCAGCCAAGGACTGGAAGGGCGAAAATAATAATGAGTCGTTAAGTATGGAGTCTGGAAGCAGGTGGAGGATCAGAGATGCCAGTGGGAATGGGCTGTTGGTCATGTGCAGGGACAGAAACCGAAGCAGATGGAAAGTAAGAGTGGAGAAAGAAGTTTTCAATGACACAGCTCTCCCAAATCATAGAAAACAGAAATTTTTTTCATGGAAATGTGTCAGGCTTTATAGAGAAGACATGCCCCCTTAGTAGGTATCCTGATTTCCAACAGACAAAACTGTGAATGATCGTATAGTAGTGGCTTGTGCTGTAGACCACCTTAATCCTGGTACTAGCACCTAAATAGCACTCTTGCACTCTTCTAAGATAGCCCGTTACTCTAATTATATATACATGCAAATATATCACATTTTGAGAGGTAAGAGAGAAATTTTATTGCATTTGTTTCCCCAGCTAATAATTCTGGTTTATTAAATTGATAATTGTTGCCTGCTAAAAAGAAACAAACTACCCCAAGAAAGAAAAGTAATATTTTAAAGGTCAGTATTACTTAAGCACTTTTTTCATGCTTACAGCAGATTGAAGTTAATAATAATTGGAAAGCATACCGATATTGCAAGTGATGGATCAGAGGAAAAAGTTTACACCAAAGATTATGTTTTGAATTTCCTCAGTGCCTCAAGGAAGTCATTGGCTTAGAAATGCATAAATGCTTTTTACAGTAATGACTAAATACATTACTAAGGCAAGGATTAAATGTGATTTCAGTTTCCCAAAGAAAATGCCAGAGGAAAAAAATCTATACTATGAGAACTCTAAACTGTATTTCTCAGATACAGTGTATTTATATCCTCTCTCTGAGGAGCCATGATGACAGACCATTAAAAGAGGTTTTTTAAGGGAAACTCTCCACATTTATATTCTATTGCTGCTGCAGTGAAAATTAGTTTATGTTTGCAAAAAGATAGAAGTGAGAATATCACATTTCTGTAGAGTTTTAATTTCACATGACCTTTGAATTGCACCATTGCATTTTCATTCATAGGTAGTAAGCCTATTAAAGGTTACCTGGGTAGTGCTAGAATGAATCTCACAATTCCTCTTTTTTTTTCTGATTAAATTGTTGGTGCATTTTAATCTCCATAAATAAAATAAGTATAAAAACAAATTTAGAAGAGCTTATCATCCACCAGTTATTTGTTGTCTGATCCTGTTTATATCTAATTATTGTATGTATGTAAAATATTTAATTTTGATCTAGATACATCCGTCCTTTGTATTACACATCTTAGAGACTCAACAATACAAAATTACTGACATTAACTGGCTTTTATTACATTATTCCCTATCTTGTATTTTACATAGTAAAAGGCATAATTATTAGGTAAGGGAAAACTGTGAAGAGACAGGTGTTTTGTAATAAGAAAAATCTTTTAAAATTTAAAAAATAAACAGAAAGAATGAGAAGAAACATATTTAGGGACAAGTGAGCAGAAACCTTACGGAGATACTTAGATCTGTTAAGCATAATAAGTTTTATCTGTCTTAAACATATACTTTTTCTATATGAGTAGATTATTCCCCAGACAAAGAGTGAACAGTTTTTACTACCATGACTTCTTGATTCTGATGCATATTGAGTTACTTCTTGGCATTATTTTCCATGCACTTAGACTTAATCCAGATTTTGTACAATTAGGAAAAGAATCCTTTTCAGATCTTAGTTTTAAAAAATCCTCAGCATTAGTTTTACTCTGTCTAAATTTCTGTTCTGAGAGTAGTATTAACACAATTCTGAAAACTGGATAATGAGATATCATAATAATTTTTGCATCAAGTGAATAGTTTTTTAGTTTTTTTCCATTTTAAAAAATACTAGTTTAATCTCTTTGAAGAAATTATTTTATTTTTGTAAAATAAAAAGTAAAATGAGTTTTCCTGTCCTTTCTGTGGTCACATCCTCCAAGTGAGGATCATAAACTGTTAACAATTTCTTGATTTTTGTCATGATTTATGGAATTAACTAGTCACACATTTAAGGAATAAATACATTAATTTTGAAAGAATTGAAAAATAATCGGTTGAGAATATTTTGAAGCATAGATAACTAGTTAGATTTAGATGTGAAGTATGTGCTGGGAGACTGGTGTACTCTCCTTTTTATCTTCTTGTCAGGAGCTCATTCTTTGCCTTCCTTTGAATGAAATGATCCCTGCAAGGTAGAGGGAGAAGGAGATAATAAAGTATTTAGTTATGTGACTATAAGAATAGAAGCAGAACTTTATCTACTTTGCAAAATTATAAAACCAAACCAAAACAAAACAAAACAACTTTGTGTATGTAGTGAAAAAAAGTGAGAGAAGTACCTCTTAAAATAGTACCAGGTTGCACAAGGTTCCGTGTTACAGGATAAGGACTGAAGTGAAGCTTATATTACTTTTACTTGGATCAGCCAGAGATGATGTCCTATATATGACCTTAAAGAGAAAGTTGTCAAAAGTATTGTACTGCTGGTGGCAAAAATATCCAAAGCTATGTATGCATAGGATGATATATTTGGGTTTCTTAGTATTTTCAAACGACATAAAAGCACCAGGTTTCTTTGTCAGGTTTTGATAGTTTAGTACTTGCTCCTTCAAATGAAGTTTACTGGCTTAGAAGTAAAAAAAGCCTGACTGACTTTTGAGAGAGACATCTAAAGTCAGAATTCTAACTCAGGATAGAGGAATCTCAAATATATAAATTAATTATATGCTTGAGGAGCAATTCATTCCCCAAAGTTTGGTATCAAGATGCAGTTTACTTTTTTGGAATTAAAATTTCCTAAAATATTAAGTCATTCCTGGCATCTAATTTAGCAAGCTTTAATGTGAGGGGCTAACTCTCTGATGTGGTTGGCTTTAAAAGATCAAATGGAGGGTATGGCTGATGATGCACATCTCTCATCCGGGGTCCAGGATGATTTTTTTCTCGGTTGAAAATAGTGCAGTAGGTGCTATGGGCAGTGCTGCTTGATAGTTTTGAGCCATGCAGAATCATTTATGATATTACTGCTACCACAGAAACCTATTTCAACAGAAATTCAATTAATGAAAAAGCTTTTGAGTCTGAATCATTCATATGTTGTTACTCGTAAGAGGTTTGCCAATGCAGCTGAGATTTCCAGAAACATTTTTCAGTCCCTCAGAGCAGTAGTTTTGTTTGGATGCTTTGATAGTCTGGTACCTACAGTGTGATCCTGTGGTCTGTCCTTTTAGTAGATTCCCAACATAAACTAACATTCTCCACACATGCTTACATAATATCAGTTTCTAAAGAAGTGAAGAAATCTGAGAGAGCTGTTGAATTGCTCCTGCAGTTTTCAGAATATCAGAGCCCAATACTCACTAAGTTCTTTTAGATACTATATATGAAGAAGGTTTAATGTTTAATACCAAGCTTATTTGCTTGAAGATATTTGACATTACCTGAAATGGCCATTGAATAGAGTTGAAAAAGAACTTTGAAATTTAAAGGAGCTTCACTTTCTTTAGATGTCCATTTCCTCTCTCCCACCATATAATACATTGCCTTCTTAAGTATAAGGCATGTATATTTAACTTTAAATAAAAATATTATAGCTCAGTGGTGTATTCATAAATTTGGTAATAGAATTTTGAATAGTAGAGACTCTGAAATGGAAATGTGTGATAACACACAGCTTTACACAATATTGAAAATTAATTGATTTAAAGAAGATGAGAAGGAAAAGAGGTATCTCAAGGTGTCATCTTCAGTTCCATAATAGGAGCTGATTTTCTTGCATTCCAGTAGTGCTAAAATAGATGACCTCACCTGAAGTGCTGCATCCAGTTCTGGAGCCCCTATTACAAGAAGGACATGGATGTGCTGGAACGTGTCCAGAGAAGGGCCACAAGGATGATCAGTGGGCTGGAGCCACCTCTTCTATGAGGACAGACTGAGAGAGCTGGGGTTCTTTAGTCTGGGGAAGAGAAGGCTCTGAGGAGACCTTATTGTGGCCTTCCAGTGTCTGAAGGGGAGCTATAGGAAAGCTGGGGAGGGACTTTTTAAGATGTCGGGCAGTGATAGGGCTAGAGTGAATGGATTAAAACTATAGAGGGGTCGATTCAGGTTAGACATTAGGAAGAATTTTTTCACCATGATGGTGGTGAGACACTGGAACAGGTTGCCCAGAGAGGTGGTGGAAGCCCCATCCTTGGAGATTTTTAAGACAAGGTTGAATGGGGCTCTGAGCAGCCTGATCTAGTGGGAGGTGTCCCTGCCATTGGCAAGGGGGTTGGAACTAGATGATCTTTAAGGTCCCTTCCAACCCTGACAATTCTATGATTTTATGATTCTATGTCTACCTATGTACATATGTTCAAGACTTTTCGTAAATTCTTATGTGATGATTATATACTAAATATAGTGTGGGCAGATCTATTCATCAGAACAGATACCACACCACTTCTTAGGAGTCACAGACTAGGTCCCAATTTTTGAGGTACTGTCCAGTGTTGCACAGGTACTACCCATGCCTGAAGGACTAAATAACACGTCGTTGGAGGCATGAATTGCCTGGGCTCTGAGCAGAATCAGTCTCTGGACCACATGTCCCATGCAGAGCTCCAAAATTTATAGCTAAAAAGAACTTATTTTGATGTAAACTTTTTATTTATTGAATGCAGTGAACAAAGTTCAGCTGAGCTCTTGATAAACATTATTTTTTCTTATACATTGAAGTACTTCTCATACCCAAGAGTATGCTATGTATACAATATGTAATTTATATGTTTTTTCCCTTTCACAAACACAGGACATTACTGAACATCAGTAATGATTTAGTGTCCTATTTTTCTGAAATCAGCAGGACTTTTTCTATTATTTTTGCTGACTCAAAATAAAATCATTTAGGGTAACATTTTTATTATTATCACTATTAGCTACTGGGCTTTATCAACTTCTTTCTTTAGAGAGAAAAAGACACTACATTTTCAGAATTGAAAAATTGCTATGCATTCTATATCAATTGTCCTGTATTCTTAATAGTAGAAATAGAAATAAAAAAAGTCTTTAAAAGACTTTAATAGTGGGTGACAGCATATGGATGAAATTGCCAGTGTCTGAATATTTTTAGGATGTTTTATTATTCCTTTAACATGTCAGGCGCAGAAGCTAGACAGATCTTGGTTGTGTAATTTGTGATATAGAAGATGCCATTCCTTAATTTTGTGTTCTTGGCATCTGTAAGTACATTTTATATTTTTTCCTCAGGACAAAGTCAATGTCTGTAATTACCAATTAATTGTATTTCTTGATGAAGAACATCTGCAACAAATTATCTTGCTTACTGAAGTTTTAAAAGTTCATTGCTTTAGTATAGACCAAATGAAAGATTATTGTTAACAATCTCAGTACATTGAACAAGGTTTGAGTAAATTCTTGTGTTACTTCTGTTGTATGTAAAAAGGCCAAATATTCTATTAGATTTCTGGAAGAAGCAAAGCTGGGATTCCTTCTTGAGGTACATTTTTGTACTTTGTGGATATTAGGTAACTGTTTAGACTATTTGGAAAGAGAGTAAATCAACATAAGAAGAAAGTAACTTGTTTTCAGTGTAAGGATCAATAAAACATAATAAAACAACAAAACAGACCACTTACATTTCTTATGAAACAGGAAACAAGGTAGTGAAATCCATGGCTTAAGTTAACTCCAGCAGAAAGAACTTCAGCTAAGAAAGTGTTATCTGTAAATGCAGTTTCATCATAGAAGTCATCTAAATTCCACCAATGGAAAGTAAAGCAGAATTCACAAAGGTGTAACTGTATATCTAGATTAATTGTCATGGACTCAAAAAATGGAAATATCTTCCACATGTAATGTATTCCATCTTTGTTCTTTGAGACAAGACCATGAACTCTCACAGATGTTTGTCTGAATTGTCAGTGAAAGCATCAGTACACTATTATTGTATAACCAGGTTTCTTGCTTAATTGGACCTATAAAGGGTTTTCCTAATACCACTCTGAACTGCCTTAGCAGTAATTTAATCTGTTTATTTATGTCCCACTCTCAGTGCACACAGAGAATAATCACTCTTTTCATTATATCAAACAAGCTTTTTCTTACTTTGTCCCCACTTAAACTTCTCTTTTCCAGAGAAAACAATCTGTCCTTTTTAAACCATCCTACAGATGCCCTCTCCCCTATATTTCATTCTATTCTTGTTTGAACTTCCTGTTATTCAACCTGACTGTAGTCACTTGTCTTCTTGTCTTCCCCAAGAACAAAGTCACTTGTACTGCTCCAGTTGAATAATAACACCTAGAAGAGTGGGATAATTGTTACGAATTTATATTTGTTATTTCCATAATTTTATTTTGGGCAAGGGTGGGGGAGGTGATTGCCACCAGTGATACCAACTATAAAGTGATCCCTGATAGCTGAATTTTATTTACTTCTCTTAAACAAGCTTTAGTTAGGCTGGGACCGGTCAGGCCAGAAGCAAATATCTACAGTGTACAGTATCTAAGAGGTAGTTTTCCCAATTGCCTTTATAGAACCCTGTATAGGAAAATAAGGAATTCAAAGGTGCAATTCTTTTCAACCCAGAAGAGTTACCTATAGCATGTTGGGTCAGCCACATCCCAAAAGTACCCTTTATTCCACTTTGCTGCTCATGGGTGTGCTATATCGTTGGATATAGATTTTAATACAACACACATTTCAAATTAGGTAAGATAAGACCAGCCCAGAAAAACCAGTATTTGCATACCCAAGTGTCCATTAGCACCTACCTGTTCTTGCCAGGAAAGAGATAAAATTTATGTCACCAGACCAGTTGATGGATGAGGTCTGTTTAATAGACGATTCTGTTTTCATCTTGAGAAATCTTTTTCTGATAAAACGAAGAAAAACATCAACTTTTTGTCATAATGATTTTTTTGTTAGAACTGAGTATGTGTAATATTCTGAAGTTTGGGTACTGTTATTCAAAATAATAGAATTAAGCATATTTTCATATTCTCTGTCCTTTTTTTTTGAGCTAATTAATAAGAAAATGGAAAATCAGATACTTTCCACTTGACTTTATAATGGGATAAAAAAAATATTTTTTATTTTTAAGTATATTTAATATATTACATGATTTTTTTTTGACAGTTATTTATTATGCTATTTTAAATTCTGAAAGGGGAAGAATATTATTTTATGGTGGAAGGAAGGATGTGTTATGAATTAGAACAGGAGACTTGTTGGCCTGTTATTAATAACAGAATGAGTGATTGTGGATGAAATGACTGCTGAGCAAGAAAATGAGACAAGTGTCAGAAGAGTATGTGTTCTCCAAAATGAGGGAGGAGGAAAGGTCGCATTGTATTTTGTCAGGTTTGCCTGGAAGAAAACAACAAGATGTTGTGTGGAGAAAGAAATTGAAGCTAGAGAAGTTAACGTTCCTTACCAACATTGTAAGAAAGGGCCTATTCTGTTTACTGGCAAGTATGTGTTGCTACTTCCAGTTGCCCTTCATATATCCTCTCTGTCAAGATTTATTTTAGGTTATTTCTCAAGGCCATGTACTGACCTCAATCTGCCTTATAATGCGAGTTGTATGTATGCATGTATGTGCTAAAGCCAGTCTGTAAAGTGCTTCAATAATTTGCATATTGTCCAGGGTGATTCCCTGTATAACTTCATGTTTATCTTAATTTTGAAAAAAAAAAATCATTAAAATAGGATGATAAGTTTAAAGTGAAACTGTGCTGACAATGGGAGATTGTAGTATTGTAATTCAATATAGCAATTTATTCATCACTTATGCTACTGCTTTGTGACTATTTATAATACTTAATATTTAAATATCTGGGAAAATATGTTTCTGATGAATGGGAATAAAAGTCAATCTCATTTTTCATAAAAATATTTTATAAGATAGACATAGTCTGACATTTTAGACTGTATTTTGCTCGTTCTCCTTATGATAAATGACAAAATTCTAACTGTGTAGTAGTATATTGTCATCAGTTTTGATACAGTGCAAAATTTAATCCATCGAGATTTACTGATAGAAATATCTTTTATGTTAAAGAGTTGAAAATAATAATATACTGTAGCCTGGACCATAGATTTGCAGTGTTAGTTAATGGTTGGACTCAATAATCTTGAAGGTCTTTTCCAACCAAAACGATTCTATGATTCTATAACTGTCATTTAGAAGAAGTTAATATGATCATCTGTAAATCAAAGGTATTGATTATTAAATTAAAAAAAAAAAAAGTTGATGGTACTATTCCTCTTATTTTATAGCTGATTCAATTCCATACTTCAGTAGTATGAAGAAAAAACCAGTACAGCCCCAATTAAACACACTTTAATCCCATTTCTGAAATATGTGCTGCCATAGTGTCTTACACAAGTAACTCTTCTACAAAATAGAGTACAGCATGTATAATAGAGCATTCTGAAATATGACTACTTAAAACACATTGTAAGCCAGTCTGTACTTTCACCCTACAGTATCTATAACATTATTATCGCTGTTTAAAAGCTACCCTCCTGAACTACAAATTCAGTTGTATTATATTTACAGATGTTTCTATGAGTGATGTTTTATCCCATCCCATTTCAGTATTAATCCAATAGTTGTTTAATGCCTTGATAGACCTCCTGTGCCTCAGTGTTCCCATCAGTCAGAAGCAAAGTACTGAAGACATAATAGTTATTATTTGCAGAGTAGGAGAGCATACTGTCCTTAACTGTGGTATCTATACCAAGTTGAGACAACCTAGATAACATGAACTGCAAAACAAAAGACCTCTAATTTTCCATTTTCTTTCTTTTAGGGGAAAAAAAAAAAAGGACTGAAATTTAGTTCTTGTTCATAAATACGGGAGAATGATTCTAGTTTCATATGTTTTGATTTGCTACATTATGATAATTAAAAAATATTAGACTATATTTTAATAATTTTTAAAATTTACTGGTTTATGGATGGATTCTGTCAAGTCCTTTGAAGCCTCAAGCTTCATAGCTTGCTACTGTGGATAATAAATAAGGAATGTTGAATTTTTAGCATTTACTGCCTTGTTCTTGAGATTTTTTTTTTTAAGCTTTTGTGGACTCACACCTGTTGTCATAATCTGAAGAGTCTCACATAATACAGGAAATTTTAGGTAAAAAAATGAAAATCTGTTGTTGATTTTATCATGCTCGTTTCCCCTTGTTCTTCTGTTTTATTATTACTGTAAGTTTGAAACTTAGCTTTCTTTTAACAGACCAATACCCCCTGGGTGGACTTTATTCTTCAGAAATAAATTGGTATACAACAGATAGTAGAGTACCAATTATAAATTATTTAAAGATAGAGGGAGTGGATAAACATTATTAAAACAGCAGTTTGCATACTTTATACATAATTTTTCCATTAAAGATAAACTGACTGAAAAAAAACCCCAGGAATGTCAAGTGGGCACTTTTTAGCAGATGCTGTGTAAAATTTGCTTTTACATTACAGTTTTGCAGGCTAAATTGGGAAATAGTGGAACGCAGGTTTCTGTTTGGCTGTTTCGTACTGATTAGAAAGTGACACTTGGTCACTGCCCATGGTTGTACTACTTTTAAACAACTATTCTAAACCCACATGAATTACTTTCATATTTTTGCCCTAGTTTCAACTGATAAGTATCATGGCAGATTCATGCCCCTCTCTGCTGTGTGTAGTGTCAGATTTCTTCCCTAATTAATCCTGTGTGAGAAAATCATTGCCAAAAATCAAGCTACTGTCATAATACTTATTTGTTGGGGACATTCAATTTAGCTTCTAAAATCTGTGGGAATTTTTATATGGCAAGTGTGTACTATAGCAGGAAACTTGAGGAGATTACATCACAAGTCCTGACAGTGGTACATTCTTCACAATATCTTTAAATTTATCTGGAAGTACCATCTCATGGACTAACATTTAAACAGATAACATTTAAAGTTTCTTTTTGGTTGACTTTTGAAATGTAATTTTGAATACTTTTACTATTCCTGTTCGTCTAAAAAAATTGTGAAAGTAAACATGATACAGCTGTTGAATTTAGACAATATTTAAAAATCAGATTACATATACCACAAAGCTAAAACCAATATGTATATTCACTTTCATTCGATATGTTTAATGGCCTTAATCAGATATATGTTTTATCTAGTACAATCCTAAATTTTATATTATTCTCTTCAGGTCTTTTTTAGAAGCAAGGGCATTTGTTCTTTTGGGGTTTTTTTTGTAAGTTCTAAAAGAAAATTTGGGTGATTTTCTTTTTGCTCAGGAAAAAAAAAACACACACAAAAACAACTCTTGTATTATTTTATAATTCATTCACACTAGGCTATCTACGGAGAGGCTTCCAAGATTATTTCTTCTTCGCAGAAAGAAACATCTGTATAAGGAAATATTTACAAGACTGAGTTCAAAATCTGATGTAGATTCAATGGAGTATTTAAAGAAGGAATTCCTTCTTCATGAAAAGCTGTATAGCAGTTCTCCATTTGTCCAGTTTTCTGTTCAGTAAATGTATTTGGATTATGAGTAGTAGATATTAATATGGGTTCTGAGCCTCTGAAAAGTTTTTTTCTTTCTTCTAAGAAGCATTGACTCTTTGCTTATGTGTAAGTATACACGTATTTCAAACTTTCAGCCAGTACCCACAGTTCTGAATAAATAAGTAAATTTAAGAAAAAAAAAGTGTGGTGTCACACGGCCAGTTTGTTACTGCGTTTGTTCTCTCTCTTATCTAACAGAAATCTCATTCTTTTCATTTTTCTCTATGAATTAATGAACTCTTACATTGCCACATTTAATCACATTTTCCACATTTTAGATCTCTTGCAGACCCAAACCAGCACTGCTAATTCCTTGATAGTTTGAAACACATTTAGTGGCTATGTAAGACCCACTAAGATCACATCTGAAGAAAAGCACCTTATTCCCTATCTTTGAAGCATGGTGTGCCAAATAAAGTAACAGTTCGAAAATGGAGATGCAGCAGTTCTACATGTTGTAGCTCACCCACACGATATAATTTATTATATAATTTACTACTAGTGGCCAATTTTCTTGAAGGGGTAAAAAAAAAAAATCCACTGAATAAAAATGGGGGAAAGGAAAACTGAGTAAGTTTTGCTCGCATTTATTTCTGGAGAAGTACAGAAAACTCTTCTTGCAAACACCATCATAGAGCAAATTAATCTCATATTATTTTTAAGACTCCAATTCAGAAACTGCTCGACAGTTCTGAAAGTATGACTTTTTAATGTTTGAAGATACCAACATTTTAGTCCTGTGATCCAAACAGATTTCCTGGTTTTGTCTGGGTTTTGTTACAGTACAGTACTTCGTGGTTCATATTTTCCAGTCTAAAACTTACATGCAAATGAATTCTCATTTTGATTAGAAATGCAACAATAATTTCAGAAGATTGACACTAAAGCTACATATTTAAATCTTGCATTCAATGTAATCTAGACTCAAGGAATATTCTTATGGCTTTTCCATAGTAATACGATAAACCATGAATAACAGGATTTTGTAGTGTTTTGCCTTGTTAATAGGAGTCGACAAGGTTGAAATCTGTGCTGAAAATTGCTAAAATAAATCCTTGGTCGATTAATTTCCAACAATATTTCCAATGAAGGAATAATGAGAAAAGAACAAAGGTACTTTTTATTTATTTATTTATTTATTTACAAAATTGGATTGAATACAAACAAACTAAATGAAAGGTTAAAACTCCAAGGAAATTGTAATAGATTATAATTTCCTATGTTATATGACTTACATCTAAAGTTCTGGGAAAGCAAATCAGTTGACATAGCTTGTGTTGTACGTAAAATACAACATATGCTTCTGTTGTGTATGTAAAATAAAACAGTAAAGCCTTACCATTCTTTCTTCATGAAGAGATTAACTCACTTGCTCATTTCTGAAGTGAACTGTAGTTCAAAGATGGAAAATCCAGAGAAAGAGATTTAGATTTTAAACTGAATCCCCCCAGTGTCTCTGAAATGGAATTTTTTTCTGGTTTCTTTTTGGGATTTTTTGTTTGGTTGGTTTGGATTGGTTTGGGTTTTTTTGTCTTACAAAATGTGTCCTTTATTTAAGTTGGTGTTTTTTTTTGGATGATGATATATTGTTTGTATTTTCATCTCATCTCAGTCTGTGCTAGACTGTATGCACATGCTGAACTGTTGAGAACTGTAGCTATGAGGTCTCATAATTTCTGTGGCATACTCTCAGCTTGAAGACTCATATATGGTTTCTGCATATTAGGTCATAAAAAATAAACCTTGCAGGGCTTTACTGGGAACAGTAAGCAAAGAAAGCATCATTTGTTAAGCCAGCCCCTAGAGACAGAGATTTAATGTTAAGAGAGCTGGGGTATGCTTCCCCTTCACAGTCCTGCTGCCAACACATCTGGCAGCACCGTTAACCTGCTTGTCCGGTTAGACTCCCACTCTCCTGGGCACCCTACAGCCTGTGTTCTGACTGTATCTCAGCTGCTTCACCAGGGAAATCTCTTGACTTTTTTTTATTTGTAATGCCTATTGGCCCTTTCAGTTGCCACAAATGTCTGTGCAATTTGTTTTCATGTCTTATGCCCTCTCTTTAAAAATAAACATGGGATAAATGAAGAGCTGACATTTTGAGACAGATATTTTTCAGTCAGAGTGTTATAGTCCAAGCATTAAAACAAAAAAAGAAACAGCAGATGAGATAGGTTCTGAGATTATGTTTGTTCAGATGGCAAAAGGAAAGATGCTCTTGCTTGGGTTGTTTTGTATGTAAACAATTTGTTAGTTTCCTGATGTCATAGTACAGCATAAAACCAGTGCAATCAACTGCATAATTTTCATACAGTTTTAATTCACTTGAGTTCTTAATTAACTTGATAGTCACACAACCTCTACATAAGCTTTAAGAGTGCAGTTGTGCCTGTCAAATCATATTAGTTATGCAACAGATACTACCTTCAGGGCTCTCAGAGTATGACTGACCATGCAAGATTTCTGCTGCAAACAGTAATGCCAGGTGACAGTATTCCCTTGATCCCTGTATATATAGGAGGGAATTGCACCAGAAGAGATCATTATCATCATGTTATTTATTACATAACTGGGTAAAACAAAAATATGTTTTGCTTTGCTTCTAACCTGTGGGAGAAACTCATTCCCTGTAGCATTACATTGTCATATGTCAGGGATACCTTGGATGAAAAGGATTTATTTAAAATGAGTTTTACTTGTAGTTTTGGAAGCATGAGTTGAAACACAAGTTGTTGTGAAGTTTTATCCTAGTTATTAATACATCAAAGCATATATGACAGAAATAATCATTTGTAAAGCTCTAGGGCAAACTCAATTTTACTTTGAGACTTTTCCTGTAAAAAGCTTATGATATAAACACCAAGAAAAGAACCTCCTCTTTTGTCATCATTTGATTCAGAGAAGTCAAAGCTCTTGACAACTGAGCAGTCACTAGTACTTCAGATGAAGAGGGAAAGTTGGCCACTTCAGCTCCACTGTTACAAAGAGGTGACTGTTTGTGGTAAAAGCTAGTAATGCAGACATGTCAAGAGCATGGAGCAATTTCTGACAGCAAAAGCAACTAAGCAATTAAAAGCTTGAATGGGCTGTGCCAGTGACTGGTGGGAACTCCATTCCATAATTATTTGAGATTATATTGAGCAAAGAATTAGGGACTGTACTGCTGGTTATGGGCTTGCCTTGCCATAGCAAAGAACATAAAATTTGATAAGTATTATAGATATTTGACAAACCTAGTGGCTTTCTACGGTAGAGTGACAGCATCAGTGGACAAGGGACAACCTGTGGATGTGATCTATCTGGACTTCTGCAAGGCCTTTGACATGGTCCCCCACAACATCCAATTCACCGAGTTGGAGAGAGAAGGATTTGATGGGTGGACTGTTCAATGGATAAGGAATTGGCTGGATGGCTGCATCAATGGTCAATGGCTCAAAGTCCAGATGGAGATCAGTGACAAGTGGTGTCCCTCAGGGGTCCATACTGGGACCTGTGTTGTTTAACATTTTTATCAATGACATAGACAGTGGGATTGAGTGCACCATCAGCAAGTCTGCAAGTGACACCAAGCTGAGTGGTGCTGTCAATACACCAGAGGGACAGGATGTCATCCAGAAGGACCTAGACAAGCTGGAGAGGGAGTCCCAGGTGAATCTCATGAGGTTTAACAAGAGCAAGTGCAAGGCCCTCCACCTGGGCCAGAGCAATCCCCACTATCAATACAGGCTGGGGGAGGAGGGGCTAGAGAGCAGCCCTGCATAAAAGGACTTCAGGGTGGGGGGGGAGGTGAGAAGCTGGGTGTGAGTGGTTAGTGTGTGCTTGCACCCTGGAAGACCACTTGCATCCTGGGCTGCATGAAAAGAAGTGTGGCCAGCAGATTGAGAGAGGTGATTCTGCCACTCTAGTCTGCTTTGGTGAGACCTCACCTGTGTTCAGCTCTGGAGCCCTCAGCACAGGAAGGACATGGACCTGATGGAGCAGGTCCAGAGGAGGGCCACAAGGATGATCTGGGAACACCTCTCCTATGAGGACAGGCTGAGGGAGCTGGGATTGTTCAGCCTGGAGAAGAGAAGGTGCAGGGGAGACCTAATAGCCACCTTCCAGTACCTGAAGGGAGCTTATAAAAAGACTGGAGAGGGCCTGGAGTGAAAGGATGAGGGGCAATGGTTTAAAATTAGAAAAGAGTGGATTTGGTTTGCATATAAGGAAGAAGTTCTTTTCCGTGAGGTTGGTGGAGCACTTGAACAGGTTGCCCAGGGAGGTGATTGAAGCCCCATCCCTAGAGACATTCAAGGTGAGACTTGATGAGGCTCTGAGTAACCTGCTGTAGTTGAGGATGTCCATGCTGTTGGCAGGGGGGGTTGGACTGGATGACCTCTAGAGGTCCCTTCCAACCCAGACATTTCTATGATTCTAAGGTTGATCCATGTGTATAAACTGTATGTAAATTAGTCCCATAGCACTGTAAGTTTTCTCTTAGAGTGATATGAAGAAAAAATGTGTTTATATGTGTGGTTTTGTGCTTCAAAATTCTGATTTAGTCTGACTTGAGATAATTTGCTTTCTATTAAATATGGTATTTTCTTTTGGAGTGGAACATTGGTTCTAGACTTAAGGACAGGAGATTTAAAAATAAAATTCTGGACAGAATAACAGTGATGGAATGGGAGTTTCTGAATTCTAGAGAAAGACCTAGAGGCAGAAGTTTTAATGATACTTTTGAGAAGTGAGAGAACAGTTTTAATTTTAAAATCTTATTTCCAAAGCTAAGTTAAGGGCTTTTACATCTAAGTATGCTGTGTAGCCTTACAAATTCTTGATAACTAGGGTGTAAAATGAAAATACTGCTTAGGAGGTATGACACAAAACATCACTACATGGTTCCTGTGATCATTAGCTGATCCCTAAAACAAAATCCACTGAGGATATCAGAACACTTTCCTTACTACCATGTAATTTACGTGAAGGTTTAATGTGAATCCAGTTCCAGCTGTTGAAAAATTAAAAAAACCCCTTAGTTACACATTGTTAGACTATGACTTGAAATGTATCTGAATACATTTTAATATATTATTAGTAATACCTTATAGCATTAAGTATACAGAAAAGTGATTAAAAGAGAATGAACTTCAGAATACCCACTAAACTTCTGTTGAACAACATGAATTCAGAGAAAAGCGTTGTTATCGCTAGGTTCGGTAACTCAAGGGGAAGCAGCAAATCAAGCCTCTTGTCTTGTTAACTTTTGTCTTAAATAAGTAGATTTAGTCTCAGCTTCATCCTACTGGATGATAAGATAAACTACCTGGACATATTTTTATCTTAAATCTCTTTTGTTTTCTGAGGAGGGAGATAGGACTGGCTTCGGTTTAACTCCGGTTATTTGTGGGTGCTCTTAAGCACTGACTCTTTTGATCAAACTAAAATTAATATTTTTAAATATGTATAGCTTTTTTTAAGCTACAGTGCTGGTCATTAAGACAATGTTTTTTTTCCTGACACATAATCACAGGTTTTAAAGGCTTTTTATCCTTTGCCTCACTGTTTTCATGAGACACGTAGCAACTTTTTGATATAAAGGATAAAACTAACCACTACAGTTTAGTGTATGTTGTGCCTGTCAAAAATAAACACATACAGAGTGAAACCTTTTAATTTGAAATGAATGACTAATCTGTGACTGCCCTTTGTATAGACAAAATTTTATGTATCTTGTTGAAGAGTAACAGCAATGGTAAAATCAAGACATTTTAATAGGAATTTTGACAAACGAAAAATGTGTTTTTCAGAAAACCTATTAGTTGTATATATAAAACATAACACTGGGAGAAATTTAAAATCCACTTTCATTTTATGTTGTCATAGGAATCTCACTGCAAACTAACAAACATGATTATTGCTCTGACTCACTATAATACACTTTCACTATAATACACAAATATATTTTAATAGTTAAATTTAAATATCAAGTAAAAATAATGAGAGTATTTTTTTCACAACACATATTACTTATGTTAATCTGATATTAGATTTTGATCAGTGAATACCTTACCTTTTTTTCTCCCATGCCATATTGCAACAGCTGTCTTAGAGAGAGGCAAGAACACTTACTAAGTGGATACGTTGAGTCAAACCTCATTATATGTGACCTGAGGTGTCTCTGTTGCTATGAAATAGGCCAGTTCTGGTAGCTTTATATGGAGGATGCTGCCATCATTTTGAACCTCCTTTAGTTTCTAAAGTTAAATCAGTATTTTTCATAGGTGCTTTTTATTATATATGCTTAGCATTTAAATGTTTTTTTTTGGTAAATGCTGATGTTTACGTATGCAATTTTAGTTTGTGCTGATGATCTCTAAATATTATTTAAATCCTCAAACTCTAGAATGCATATGGATTTGATTATTCAAGTGCTTACATCTTGAGTAATTTCATATATCATTTTATTGCACAGGAATTTGCCGCATTGACAAAAGAATTAAATGCATGCAGGGAACAGCTGCTCGAAAAAGAGGAAGAGATTTCAGAACTGAAAGCTGAAAGAAACAACACAAGAGTAAGTATACAGCAGACTTTTTCTAGATATCGTTTATGTGCAGAGCAGGAGGAATATACTTACGTGTGAATGTAGATCTTCATTTGTACAAATAAGAAGACAATATTCCAGCCTTTTAATGAGTACATGAGACTTGTAAGGTTCTAATTAACAGGATATATCTACAGTGCTATAGTCCTGGAGGAAATTAGTG
Source organism: Chloroceryle amazona (assembly GCA_027560015.1). NCBI lineage: Eukaryota > Metazoa > Chordata > Aves > Coraciiformes > Cerylidae > Chloroceryle > Chloroceryle amazona. The sequence goes on along the minus strand of JANHFX010012717.1, from coordinate 28,553 downwards.
TATGTGTTAGAAAAAACATACTACAAAAATAGCAGATTTTGTATATAACATGGTAAGTACTTTAAATATTTCTGAAAGCAAGGGACTCATGCAGCCTACCAGGCCCCAAAGCATGCCTAAGTAGCCTTGCACATATCATCGCTTATCAAGGCAAAATACAAGGTTACAACAGACCCAGATTTCCCTTGTGCCTTGGATTTGATATGAACAAGCATGAGATGAAGGCTGACACATGTATCACAGTCAGTCTGTTGTTTAGTATAGATCCAGCCATGTGACCCTTAGTAAATGTCATTTGCCATGCACCCATACACTGAAATTTGCCATGTTCTACTTCATTCAGAAGATGTTATTCTGTCTGCGAACAAGAACATGTGAGAGCACCTTCTGAAAATTCTCAAATAATGTATAAAGTGGTTTTCAGAATAAAATAATTTGCACATGCAAGAGTATGGGCAAAGGCAGAGTTGATGAAGAAATGGGAGAGGGGAGCAAAGGAAGAGGCTTTATGGGGTGTTTGAAGTTGTGAGTAAAGAGATGTAGTCCCAGTTCAGGTCAGGCAGGAGTGAGACTGGTAATGAACGTATGGAATAGATCTCGGAGAGATTAAACACCAAGGATGTTTTCTCATATCTATATTTCATTCTTCTATGATCTGGGTAACTCCTCTCACTAAACTAAGAGCACCTTGGCTGCTCAGATAACACCTATCCTGCATCAGCTAATGCATTCTTAAGCAAATCTAACAATGCACATGACAAAAGAATTGAGAGAGGGTCCTTTCACCTCCTCTCTTCCTTCCAGCTATAGCACCAGGGTTCCACAGACTTAGAAATCCAAGGAAGGACAGATCATACAGATGCCTGCAAAGAGGCAAAGCCATCCATCTACCTCCATGGAGGTACAGAAGGTCACATTTAGCACAAAAGTTTTAGAGGTGATGGGTTTGGGAAATGTGATGGGAGACACAGGTGAGACCTGCTTTTTCTCCCATGGCTCACATACATTCCAAACAGTCCAAAATTAATCCCACAGAAGTAGAATTACTTAGTGGAGAAACATGTAAGAATTGCACTGCATTCTTCAGTTTTAGCAAACCGTCCCAACTACAAATATGAAAACTTTCTAAAACTGCTTAACTTATCAGTAACTGCTACATGTATCAGTTATTTTAGTATTTAAGGTAAAAATAGGAAAGTCAGTTAGAAAAAGATTACATACAATAAATAATGTTCATTAATTTCCAACACAAAATTTTGAATACAAAGCTGTAATATACACTCAATTGTACCTATTCAGTAAGCTCCATATGACCATTCCTGCACAACACATATGTCTATGTGCCTCTTTTACAGAAAAAAATACCACATAAGCTAAATTTGTAATGTCATCTTCTCAGTTGTCTTAAGTTCTTCATGAGTATGTGCACAAAACTGCCTAGTACAATACTTTATCCACTTCTTTACAAAGCCCACTGAACACCAACTTTGGTGTATTAAAACTGCAGTGTATTGATACTTACTGTGGGTCTGAGATGAGCAGAGCAGTCTAGCAAAAATCCCAAGACAACCAGCCAGAGATATTTGCTTGCCAAACATCTGTGAGAGAAAAGGAGAATGAGTCATCTGCAAGTCTTCACCGAAGTCAGACTAAGCTCTGTCATAAGACACATACTTTGCAAATCAAGAAAGTTAAAGATCATCAATTTTTATGTTTGTTATGTAAAACAAAAATTGGTAAGAGATTTTTCAGGTGCAAATACCATCAACAGTTACAGCATGATAAACCTTTCAAGAAGTCCCTTCAGTTAAAATTAGTAACCTCTACCAGTGTGTTTTCAGAATGAGGATGAAGTTGGGTAGGGGAGCTGAAAAGGTTTAGGCTATGAAAAAGTATAGGAAATGCAAGAGATGTTGCAATAAACAAGAGGAGAAGATTCAGTCCAAGTATCAATGGCTCAGGGGAGAGACAAAATTTCAGAGACATTCCCTGGCCCCTAGCATTTTCATTAATAAGTTATCACCCCATCATGTCATATATATGTTCTTGCCAGGATCTAAGCTGCCATAGACTACATTTGTTGCCAGAGTTTGCTGTAACAGTTAGGCTGTCTTCTATAGGCTCCTCCTGTACACATTTTTTATAGGGAAAGACCAGCAAATTTAGATACAAAGTTGTCACTTCCAGTATAAATTGAAAATATACTACAGTTAGTGTGAATTAATAATAAGCTTCTTCAGTATTTTTGCATGATGCTTTAGACTGGCTTTGGTTGTTATCAGGTTGTTAATGCTTATCAATTACTACCACAAATAATTTTATAAATATGTACTGAATTTAGTTAAATAGTGACCCTATTCTGAACAACTTGTTGTTCTCCCTTTTCATAGTAGAGTTTTAAGTGAAATCATAAGTAGATTTCCTATTTTTCTGTTTATTCCATGTGATTTAGAATCATGAAATGTTGTCAGTAATCCTGACAGTGTCTCCTACAATGAGGTTGCCAAGAAAATTGCCGTTTGGTACCACTCACTTTGTAGTTAGAATTTCCATGGCATTTAGATGCACAAAAATTAATAATCTTTTATATCAAATCCAATAGCTGTTACTGGAGCATTTGGAGTGCCTTGTCTCAAGACACGAAAGGTCACTGAGGATGACAGTGGTGAAGCGGCAAGCACAATCTCCCTCAGGAGTTTCCAGTGAAGTTGAGGTCCTCAAAGCTCTGAAATCTCTGTTTGAGCACCACAAGGCTTTGGATGAAAAGGTACAGTATGGATGAAAAGCTTACTAAATTCACTCTAAATTGCTTAACTGTGTCTTATGATGCAGAAGAGCAACAGCTTTGTTTATTTACTTCTTCATATATGTCCTGTACTTACATCACTAACACATGTCCTGAGAAATCTCTTAAGAATATATATATGATCAATAGCTGTAATGCACTTCAGGTCGCTTAAGCTATCTTTTGTAGACAATAGTACTGACTTTTCAAAATAAGCAAATGCCACCCCTACCAGGCATGCTTCTCCTGTTCAGCACTAAAGAACACCATGGAATTGATTATCTGTACAATATTCTTTTATCTTATTGCTGAGAAAATGTAAGGATCTCAAATTTTAAAAACACACAAAGTGAAAAGGCAGCATGAGATGGTTTTTAATTGCATAAAGTAATTTGCCATTCAAAAAGTTTTAGGAGGAAAGCGTCCTAAATTTCAGAGGTGTTTTAGCATTTCCTACATAAGCACAGTATTCCCTCTACAACAGAGTAGCCTAAAATAAGTAGTAGATCCTTCATTGTCATTGGTAAAGGAGGGCTTGCAGAATCAAGATAAAAACAACTGATGACAACTACATCTCGTCATGCTAATTAAGAGGGTCTTTCCCCTGGTTTCTTCGTGTGTCCTGTGATGTAAAGACTCTTCTATACGGATGAAACTTTGTACAAGTATGAGGTATAGCCTTAACCACTGTTGACATGAATTCAGAAATCCTGTTGTCTGAAACAATATTAGGAGAAGATTGTGTATCTGAATTAAAGTGCCTCAAACCTACACATGCAGGGAGTGTGTGAGAACCATTGTTCATGGGCAAAGAATCTAGTTCCTAGTTGTGGTGTCTGTCAACTTACTTGCTTGGGCTTATCGGTGCAGCTGAGTTGCTTCTTTCTTTGAGATGGTTGAGTAAACAGAGGAGATGTGCAACACAGCATCTGAAACCATTGACTGCACAGCTGAGCTGTGTTGTGTAGAACCAGTTCAATGGTCTCACGGTAATAAATTTTACTTTTTAAAATTAAGAAATATACTCATAAAGTTGACTATATTTAAGGAACTATTATTAAAAGAAACAGCCTTATGAAAACTTTAGCTATAGTTATCTAGTAGTATTTATTTTTCATTGGTAATAAAGGTGTGAAACAGAGTTATGAGGCATACTGGGTTAACCAGCAGGTTCAAAGTTTAATGATCTTAAGGAACATTTGTCAAATCAAAATTTAGTTTGTGTTTAGGTATATCTCTTTCGTTATATGTTCTATTCAGTTATATATCATTAAAGCACATGTAAAGAAAATCTAGAAAAAAGAATATAATGACTTCCAGCTGCTGCAAGCAATTAACTGGAGTGAGCTTTTAGGTGTCATTAAGACTTACAAAATCTTGTATTATTAAAAATGTCTTTTGGGCATTGATAAGGTTTATGGTCTGAGCTTTGATCTTTTATCCAATACTTTAAACATTGCTAGAACTTTAGGAAGCTCTCCTGTTTTTATAATTTTTATCACTGTGCTGAATAAATATGAGAAATTAGAACTAAACTTTAAATACATTCTGATTTTTCAGCGGTATTTACTTCTTACACTTTTTGTGAATGCTTTAGTGTTTAGGTACTACAGAGTTTATTTTACATCTCACTTTGAAAATTATTATACAGAATTAGATTGAAGATAAATATAAAATTTTTACTTGAAAGTTCTGTGGGTTTTTTTAATGTAACAAGTTAAAATCAGTGTTCAGTTCATTTACAAATTTTGGAGTGATACAGGTACATATCCTATGTGTTTACTGTGTGTCTGTCCCAGTGGTAATGGTAACTATCAGTGTAGAAAAATCAGCCATCTGCAATCATTTTAACAGGAGGTTTGTTACATTATAAAACCAGTTTTAAAATTGGTTCACCAAAGTTACTTTTTTCCTATGTGCTATTCATCTGTGTGTTGAACCTTTTTTATTTTTGTCTACCTAATATTTTTATTACAAAACAGTCTTTGACAGAAACATATTAAATTTGTTTCACACCCTTCAGAAATAAGATATTAATCCACCTATGAAAATTTGTTGTACTTATTTGTTAAAGTTATTCAGAGACTGACTAGTGGAATAATGTAGGTTGGACCTCCTAGAGGAGGACATCTGTCCCACTCTCCTGCTAAAAGCAGGGACAACTCTTGCAAGTTCCTTAGGGTTCTATCTAATCAAGTTCTGAATATCTCCAGAGAGAAATCCTATTGTGATGTTTCTAGCCTATGGTGTGTTTCTATCATAATTTATATCCTCTTGTGATGTAAATTATTTTTCCATAATACCTATCTAGAGTTTCCATTGTTGATTCTAACACCTATTCCCTCTCGTCACACTGCATCTCCAAGAAGAAGCTGGCTTTGTTTTCTGTATATGTTCGATTAGCTGTTTGTAGACAGCAATAAGTTCTTCCATGAACCTTTATTTCTTAAGTTTCACCAGACCAAGCTCTCTCAGCCTCTTTTCATATGACGTGTGTTCCAGTCCATGACCATCTTGGTGGTCCTTCACAGAAGTCTGTCATTGTCATTCTTGTACCAAGCCAAAATCGGATGCAGTCTCAAAAGGCAGGCAGGGAATAGTAATTTCCCTCAACATGCTGACTGAACTGTCTGTTTGGCCTTATTCATCCCTAGGTGTTTTCTTCAAAACTGCTTTCTCTTCCCCAAGCCTGGGTTTATTCAACTCATAGTAAGGGGATGCCAACGACTTTGTGTAACTGATCACAAACCTCTGACTCTTGCAGTCCAGACAATTTCCTATGCACTGTATAATCCACTTATCCAATTCATATCTCACCCTTTTCTCTAGGGGTAAATGGGAGAACTTGCAGAAAGCCTTTGTAAAGACAAAGTAAAAAACATTCACTGTTCTCCCCTCATCCATGGAGCCAGTCATCTCATTACACAAGGCAGTAAGGTTAGCCAGATGCCATTTCCTTTTGACAAAGGCATACTGGCTCTTCTGAATGACTATCTTGTCTTTTGAGTGCCTACAAATAACATCCAGGAAGAATTGTTCTATAACCTTCCAGCTTGTACTTCTCTGGATCTTCCCAGGATAATTCCAGCCTTTTATGATGTTGGACATTTGTGGGTTTTCCACTCATCAGGAAAGTCACTCATCCTGTGACTGCCATTTCCTTTCAAAGATGAAAATGGCCTCACTATGATGAGTTATTCAAGCCTCTCAATACCCTTGAATGCAGCCAATCTAGTCCCTTTGACTTATGGATGGCTTGTCCTCCTGTACTGTGGAGTATGCCTCACTGCCACAGACTCTGCAGCTGTGATCAGGGTTTCCTGAGGGCAGAACTCTGCAGTAGCTACTAATGCAAATAAACATGATACATGATATTCTGATGTCAGAAGAAATAAACACTGCCCCATCAGAAAATGTGACCAAAAATGAAGTTAATGGATAAAAACTAAAGAAAACTGTCAAAAGTGCACTGAATATGTATCATGACCTTTCTGAATGAGTATCTTCCTTAATGTTTTTCTTCACAAAAGATGTTGACATTGAAACCAACAATTTAGCTGTTACACCCTTGAAAAACCATGCAAAGATATTTTCATAAAAATGTTTGGCTTTTAAACTTACCAAAAAAATCCCTAGAAAGTCTTTACATAGTACAAGAACTACAAAAACATCCCTGTTACTATAACAAAATGCAATGAAAAACAGACTGGAAAGTGGAAAATAAAGCATGTCAATTCAGGGTTCATATTTCCAGGGAGGCCTGCTTAAATATAAGGAGAACCAGATATAATTTCTTAACTTATTTTAAAAAGCCTATTGTCTCTCTATGTATTACAGAAAGCCTGGTGTTTGTCTTTAACTTTTGTTCAAAAGAGAGTCCGCCATAAGGAGATCACAGCCATTACTACATTATCCACAGAGAGCATGACTATCATTGACAGATATTTCAGTGTCTGGCAGGTCCTTCAGTATCCCTTCACACCCTGTAGAATGAAAGCTTGTCATGAGCTTCCCACACTAGAAAACCGGTCCCGTATGGCTGAACCCAATAGGTACATCCCAGTGAGTAGAACATAATAAGTGTATGCTGTTATTCTTACCCCATTATCCATATGATGTCCCAACAACACCAAACAAAAATCTTCATAGTCTGTGCATAGTTGTAGTGTATTTTGTGAAAATTTTCTCTTTAGGTCAAGGGGATAATGAAAGAGTTAACTTAGTTTATAAATATTTACTATATATGTGTCTCAATGAAATGCCATTGTGTCGTCTTGGGTGAATGAATGAAACTGATACTGCATTGACTGTATTATTATTTAGAAATTTAATTTGACAGAATCTATACATATTTTCAAACATACTTATATAGCTGATTCTGCTAAAGAAATATTAAAACACAGGACATGGGCAGTTCTGCTCAAAGTTAAATTCAATGTTTTTTGTCTAAGTTTAAGATTATGTCCCACAGAAAATAAACATTGTTTTAAAAATGGAAAGTTTTAAACACTAGAGGTTAGGATTGATTACAACTGGAGGAAGGAAGATTTTTGTCTTAGTTGAGGAGGATTGGGTTAGAGAGCAGTTAAGAAAACTGAACATCCAAGTTCCATTCACAAGTCCCTGATGGGATGCACACATGAGTGCTGAGGGAGATGGCAGAGGTCATTGCTAGGCCACTCTCCATCATCTTTGAGAGGTCCTGGAGAACAGGAGAAGTGCCTGAGTACTGGAGGAAGGCCAGTGTCATCCCAATCTTCAAAAAGGGGCAAGAAGGATCCGGGTAACTATAGGCCAGTCAGCCTCATCTCCATTCTTGGAAAGGTGATGGAACAGCTCGTTCTTGACACCATCTCAAAGCATGTTGAGGAAAGGAGGCTTATCACAAGTAGTCAACATGGATTCAACGAAGGGAAGTCATGCTTGACTAATACGACATCCTTTTATGGTGGCACAACTAAATGGATGTGTAAGGGGAGGGCAGTGGATGTGGTATATCTCACCTTCAGCAAAGCTTTCAATACTGTCTCCCATGATATCCTTGCAGCCAAGCTTAAGAAGTGTGGCTCGGACGGTTGTGTGGTGAGATGGATTAGAAACTGGCTGAAGGGCAGAGCCCAGAGAGTTGTGGTCAGTGGAGCAGAGTCTAGTTGGAGGCCTGTGGGTAGTGGTGTTCCCCAGGGGTCAGTCCTGGGTCCAGTGCTGTTCAATATATTCATCAATGACCTGGACAAAGGGATAGAGTGTACCCTCAGCAAATTTGTTGATGATATAAAAGTGGGAGGTATGGCTGACATGCCAGAAGGCTGTGCTGCCATCCAGTGTGACCTGGACAGGCTGGAAAGCTGAGTGGGGAGGAATTTCATGAAGTTCAACAAGGGCAAGTGTAAAGTACTGCATCTGGGGAAGAACAACATCCGTATCAGTACAGGTTGGAGGCTGATCTGTTGGAGAGCAGTTCTGGGGTAAAAGATCTAGGAGTCATAGTGGACAAGAGGATGACCATGAGCTGCCAAGAAGGCCAAGGGTAACCCGGGATGCATTAAGAAGAGCGTGGCCAGCAGGTTGAGGGAGGTTATCCTCCCCTCTTCTCTGTGCTAGTGAGGCCCCACCTGTAGTACTGCATCCAGTTCTGGACACCCCAGTACAAGAAAGAGAGGGAGCTACTGGAGAGAGTCCAGTGCAGAGCCACTAAGATGATTAAGGGAGTGGAGCATCTCCCTTATGAAGAGAGGTTGAGAAAGCGGTGTCTTTTTAGCCTGGAGAAAAGGAGACTGAGGGGTGACCTCATTTATGTCTATAAATATATAAAGGGCAGTGTCAGGAGGATGGAGCCAGGCTCTTCTAAGTGACATCCAGTGATAGGACAAGGGGTAATGGGTACAAGCTGGAGCATAGGAGGTTTTGGGTAAACATAAGGAAAAACCTTTTCACAATGAGGGTGACAGAGCACTGGAACAGGCTGCCCAGAGAGGTTGTGGAGTCTCCTTCTCTGGAGATGTACAAAACCCACCTGGAAGCGTTCCTGTGTGACCTGATCTAGGTGATCCTGGTGTAGCAGTGGGGTTGGAGTAGAAGATCTTTTGAGGTCCCTTCCAACTCCTAATGTTCTGTGACTCTGTGACCAGTGTGAAATTCTGACTTGATGTTTCTAATAGCCTTCACTATTGACTAAGTCACTTCAGACCATATTCATAGGTAAAATAGTCTGTGTGGAAACTTAAGTTAATCACCCTTTACCTTAATGTTTCAGATCTCAAAGACTTCTCTTACTGCTGTGATGTAGCTGATATCTATCTTTATTTCATGTAATGAAAAGTTGTAGAAATAGTCTAAGCACTATGAAATATGTTGGGATATTATATATGAATATACATGGGATAGCTTGTAATACACCTAATGAAGTTGAGATTTACAGGATATCATTAGAGTTTAACAGAAAATAGAAACTCTGATTACCTTCATAGTTAGAATAGCAATTGAGTATAGAGTAGGTCAGGAAGTGCATACAGCTTATGTGCAATTCAGGAAGAACTAAACCTAGAAAAATGGATATTTTATTTATAGCATTCTGTAGCTATAATTGACTTCTAATATTTGTCTGAACATGTATAGCTTCCTGCAGATGTTTTTCCTATTTTGATTTAAACTTTTAGTTCAACATTTAAAAAAAGAATTTGGAAAAAAAGAAACTGTTCAAAGCAACTTCTTTTCCCAGAACAATTTTTGGTCATTTTTTTTAAGAATAGTGTTCAGTTGATCCTCACAGACAAAAGCAACTACCAAGTGTTACTGTCCTAGTTAAGTTTTGTAAAACACTTTTTTTTAAGATTAATCCACAGCAGAATAGTATAGCTAATATTCTTGCAAATAAACCCCACATATGGCAACATTATCACTGTCTTTTTATTCATTAGCAGGTAGCTAGGAGAGCTTTTATTTAATAGACTGTTTATCAAAAACGTGATTCAATTCTAGCCTGTGAAAGTGCTTTTTAAAAGCTCTTTGTGGGCTGCAGATCTGGAGAAAATGAAGAAGGAATGTGACAGCAAGGAAAAAGTGGGAAGCAGTTGCTAGGAGACAGAGAAAGATGGATGATATTTTGCACTGACAGCAATGCTAACATGACATCGACTATGTTACATTTCAAGATAATGTGGTTGTATTTAAAAGCCAGAAGGATACCCAGTCATGTGGGCACATGTTGCAAACACCCTCTACCGTAGAGAAAGCAACCCTTTTCTGCTGTGTCTATGGCAGAAACAGGGAATTGGGAAACTGTCCTTTAAAAATGCATATTATCGTATGTATAATCTTTATTCAGCTTTCATGTTTTACCTCAATTTTAATTTGAAGTCTGTTGAAGGCTAAGAAAGAAATTTAAAGTGAGAAATAAAACTACAGTTTCTGGGCCGTAAACCAGAAAAGCTTTCTCCTTCAGAGTAGAGTTTTGATGTAGCACTTTCCTTTTTCCCTGATGGAAGAAGCAAAGGTTTTAATCAACTTTAGTAGCTGCTAGGTATACATTTGAACATGAAGGATTAGTTGCAACATTTCCAACGTCATCATGGCAAATGTGAATCTGAATTTGTTGTGCACTGGTCAGATGAAATGAGAAAAGTAATCTTATGTGCCAAGGTGGAGTTGCTTTCAGTTTCTGTAGCAACTCTTACATTCAGAGGACAAATAAGGGCCATCAGGCTGCAATTTTGGTTGTCATAAAAAAGGCAGTGTATTAACTGTGTAGATAGAAGGGAGGAAAAGCAAAGCAAAGGAAGCAACTTCCAACTCGTCTTGTGCTCTGTGTCACACTATTCCTTGTTACTAACAATAGGCTAGGGAAAGAAAAAAATGGCCTGGTATTCAGAATAAAGACATTAATCCTCTACCTTTTTTTTTATGAAATGCCACGTTAAAATGTCCACATAAAACCTACTAAGATTCAGTTCTACAGTGTGTAATGATTAAGGATAATTTTTTGGATGGAGGATGTGGAACTATCACATCCTCAGCAATGTGGCTGGCTGGTTTGCAAAATGTAACACTATTCAAGGTGAATGCCTGTGTTAGACACCTTATAACGTTTTTAAACATACATTCTCATTTATAAAACATTTGTACTTTAATACATGGAGGTTTCAGGAAATTTAGGAAAAACAAATTACCAACTCACTGCATTTCATTTCAGCTATTAAGAACTGCTGTCTTGTGAATTTGCTCTTATTCATCTTGTCGCTCAGCAGCGCTTACAGCCAAGAGGACTGAAGCAAGAAGGATGATTGACATTTTTCCATGTATTTTTTTACTTCTAAGATGAAATTTCCATTACAACATTGTTGTCTGCCAGCTCCTAATGTGGTTAGAGAGATTGAAATGAGGGCTCTTGAAGACAGGACTACACCTCTCACTGGCAGGACATGGACTTTCATAGTGGAGAGAGAGTGAAAGAAATGGTGGTGGAAAGAGAAGCAGGATACATAGAGAGTTCTGGGATCCACAGTGGAACAGGGGGAACCTCTGGGAAGACAGAGAGCTTGGTAGGAGTAGAGACAAAGGCAAAAGATGTGAGTACCAGGTAGTGGACTTACACTGTCCTGGACTTTTTGTCCATCTGAATAGTGAAACAGGTCATCAAGCACCCCTTGGAAGTTGGTAGAACTGGAGAAATAATACTGGTTTTCAAGCCGAATATGATTTAAAAAATAAGAAAAAGGAAAGGCAATTTCAGCTATTTAAACAATTAAAGTTTTTCAATTACAGTCAGAATAATTGATGCATTATACATTTGGTGTGAAGCATTTTTATGAAAAATAGAATTAGGTGGAAATGATAAATTAGAATTTGTAAATACAGTATTTCAAATTAATTTTACATATCCCAAGTGCATTAGAACTGAATACTAAAAAAAAACCATATAAAATGACTGTGATGATAATTATGTACTGCTATAAATCTGAAGCTTTATGAAGATATTTTCCAGGTTCTATGTAGCTCATTTTGGAAAGCAAACCTTATGAATAAAGATTTTTACATGCATCTTTACTAAAAAATAATAATTAAAAAAAATAATAGCAAAACCATTTTGGATTCCCTTACATATTTTCACTGCATTCTGTTATGGTGTATGAAAGGAGTTGAAACAGTCATGAAAAGTTGTAGTAATTTTCACTGTTATCACTGCCGCTCAGAGATGGCTCAATCACTGCTACTTCAAGATGGCTTAAACTTCATTTGCATCAGGTGAGGAACGGGCATAGTCAGTTACTGCATCTCAGCTATTGATTACATAGTCACATCCTGCAGGAAATGTACATTTAGGCTACAACATGCATCTTTGGGAACATTGTTGATTTTTTTCAGTCTTATACTGCTGAAGGAATAGAGGGAAATTAATAAATCAGAAACTGGAGTAAAAAAAAAAAGAGGATTCCTTCTAATACTAATATTTTAACTTTAACCCTCTTCAATTTCACTTTTAATTTGTTCCTTTGAACATATAATTTGTGGTTTCTGTCCTGTTAAGTCTAGCAATATTGTTTAGCATATAGTAAAACTACAGTTACTTGAGAGCATCCAAATAATTTATGTGAATATATAAAATAATTTTCAATTTTTCTTTCTTTTAATAAAGCTTAAGTATGTAAAGAGGACAAAAGGACTCAAGTGTTCCATAAGCAACTATTTTTGCATTTGTTAGAAAGTCTGAATAGTTTTTTTTAGTGTTCATTTCCTGACTGTACATTTGATCTAACTACATTGATGTAGTTAGTTTTAAAGTTTTAGTGAACATGCTATGTTAAAGTTTTGCTAAGTGCTTTCTATCTGTTAAAGTCTAAGCCAGTCCTAGGATTTAGTGAATCTATATGCAAAGTTTCACTTCTATGAATAGTAATGGAAAACAAAGTATGTAAGGCATGTTAATATTTCTTAGACTAAGATTTCACTGGAAAAAGTATGAAAGATTAGGACGTACACAAACTTTTCAGGGATGTCTTGTATTTGTCAAGGGTGTGAAAACAGTTGTATGTACATGAAAATATACACTGCTCTATTGTACATGAAAGTCTGATTTTTGGTTTGCTTTGATTTTTAGCTACATCTCATTGTCTAATACAAAATGCTAACTTTCCCTACAAATGTTGCTAATAGCCTTAAACATCCATGCATCATCAGCTGGAACAGCATTGCCACAGCATAGCTGGAACATGTATAGATACATATCCTGAGTGTTGAATGATTAGCCAGGTTGTAATGTGATCTAGTGTGAGGTGCCTAATGAAGTTCTGTGGACTAAGAAAGGAGTTGCCATAGTCAGGAGAGGGTCACCTACACACACCACTGAAGATCACTTTAGGTCTGATTTGCCTTTGATCATATTGGAAGCCTGGTTGCCAGCTTAGGCTGTCTATTGCTACATGAGCTGAAGCTGAGCCAGAATGCTCAAACAACAGTAAATACATGTTTAGAGATATTAAATTTATTATTTAATAGTAATTAATATTCACTAATAATTACAATAGTAATAATAATAATGAGTAGCTCATCAATATCCTTAAAACAGAACAGGTCATTTATGAAGCTGGTACAAACACAGAAGACTTTTCTGCTTATGAGAGTATATCTTATGACTTTGCAAAACCCAAACAAGCTGCATGATGATATAAAAAAACCATTCATATGTGTGCCTGAAGGCAATGCTGCAAGTTATTTTTTTGATGAATTTGTTGCATTCAATTAATATGAACAGATTAGTTATCTTCCATGGAGTAGACTTCAAATATCTGCAAATGATTTTTTCCTTATCCTTTGTAAAAGGTGCTTGTGAACATTTTATTTGTATGCCTAATGTGGTCTTAGAATATTTTCATTTGCTGTATATTCCGTAAAATTATGGGCAAACTAGGGAACAACAATATAAGTTCGATACCTATTTTCATGCATTAAATCTTCCTATAGTTAGGTTTAAATGTTTACTACACAGCATGTCTCATGAAAGTATGCCACACCCATGCCTGCAAACGGACTGATGGGGCATACAGTAGTGAATATGGCAGATTATATAATCTTTAAAGACTGATAGAAATTATGTTACTGCACATATTTTGATTTTTCTTCTAGGTGAGGGAACGACTGAGGGTTTCTTTAGAAAGAGTCTCTGCACTGGAAGAAGAACTAGCTGCTGCTAACCAGGAGGTAACATAAAACACTTTCTCCCCCTTTGAGGGTCAATTTCTCTAATACTCTGTCCCATGTGTTCCCTGTAATGTTTCTTAAAACTGTCAGAAAAAAAACAAACAGCTATATTCTGAGTAAGATGATTAGTAAGGTTTGTGTAAGGTGGTTGTAAGATGAATACAGCCTTGTGTTTACCGATTTATTCACCTTCTTCTACTCTGCTACTAAGAGCTAGTGACACATTCCCAAATTTCTTATTACACATAAAAAAGGAATAAACCAATAAATGTTAGATACTGTAAACAATTTAATAACCTGAATTTCCATTTTACTATAAAATTAAGTAACACCCATATGTACACATTGTATAAAAGTTAATATTGACAAAGGAAGGATTATAGGTGATCTTGAAATTTAAGTTAGTCTCTTACCTTTTAATTTCAGTGTATCATGATGAACTATGGTGCTATATAAATATTGTGAACTTGGACAAGAGATTTTTTTTCCCGTACAGTACTTTGCAGATAGTTCTCTTTTGTTTGGAAGAGTAAACAACAACTCATAATAGTATTGCACACATAACTATACATACATATAGAATGGAATTTTCCACCCCAGAGGGACATTTCAGAAGCTAGAAAATATAACTAGTGGAGTCTGTTTGTCACTAACTGATGGTCTTTACCATGTCCATCATGTTCTGAATCTCCACATGACATGTGCTTCTCACACTGTTAAAAATAAGTCAGACAAGCAATGGATTAAAGTTGTTTTGAATTATGTCCACTTACTGGTGTCATTTTACTCAGGCTTAAGAAACTGAAAAAAGAAATAGACAGACTTGAAGTACTACCAAATAATTCTGCAAAAACAGAATGCCTGTAATTTAGAATAATGTGTGATAATGTAAAATAGAAAATCCTAAAGTAATTTTTTCGCAATATTAAGCCAGAAAACTTGCTTCCTTAATGTAACTTCTTACAAATAGGTTCTGCAATATTAGTGCTTCCTTCTTATAAACTACAAACTAGACATTTTGAATCATCCTTTTCTTCTCTGAAGTGACTGCACTTCATCTGTGCAAAAATAAAATCTCTTTTTTATTCTTCCATTTCATAATGTCCAGAATAATTGGATTCAAATTATTTAGTTACAGTATGTTGTGTAATCTGATATTTGATTTAGTTTTCATTAAATAGAAAACAGTCCTTTTGGTCAGTGAAGCCAACTGAGAAGCATCGCACTCCTGACCATTCATAATCCAATTAAATCCAAGTTCACTGGGCATGGGACCAGGTCTTTAGAGCATTTCCTTGTTATGTGGAGTTTTTAAATAATTAGTGAAACTTCTATTAACAGTAATCAGTAAAAAAAAAAGGGCTTTGGTCTGCAGTTCCAACAGTGACTCTTGACAAAGTGTAACTCACTGTCAGTCATTCAGTTGACCTTTTCAGAAACAAGAATGTCCCCCAAATGGTTCACTGCTGTTTTGATTTTGTGAAGGCAGTTTCTGTAAAAAAGTGAGTGTGTAGTTCATCTCCTTTTCACCTAATTGCTACACTGAAATTATTCTGATTGTGTGTAATATTTTTAATATGCTAGCAATTTGTAATATTTACCAAAAGTCAATTTTCTCTATAAATTACAATATAAAATATACATCAATTATCAAGGGACTCTTTATGTTTCCTACAGGTTTGTCATCAATGTTATAGGGGTAGAATTAACCAAATCAGTTACATTAACTATTCTAATAAATTGTTTCAAGCTGGAGTATACTTACAGGGTATATCACCTCTTTATTAAAACATGTTTTCAAACACTAAACATTATCCTGCATCTTACAGAGCACACGATTCAGCTCAGAATTAGGAGTTGAATTTGAGTGTCTACATATGAGCTACTATCTAAAATTCTACTGTAGTTTGTGGAGGTCAAGTAAATATATTCTACCAGTTAACCTGGCAATAATTAGCAGTCTGATTAACTATTAGATTAACAATCTTCCAGGGCTGCCAGATGTAACACACAATTGTCAGGAGAGCTGTGTCAGTCGAGGGCTAGCGGTGGAGAAGGAAAACCTCTTGTCACTACAATGACAGCAAATGCCAATGCTGGGTAATTGAGTCTCACAGCAAGCTCATATGTAGACACCTAATGCATAGCCAACTAAATTTAGGTGGCTTACTCCTTACAAAAAACAGAAGTTCTCTGAGTCAGGCAGTGGGCTTCTAGATGTGGGACAGATACAGAATGGGCCTATATTGTATTGAAAGAGTGGACTGAAAGTTGTTTATATGTTCTACTAGGGTGGAAGAGTTATTGACTACAAGTTTTATTTTACTGGAGCTGATTAGTGACAGTGGAAGGGACCTTTACACATAGCAGCAATCTGAATTGCTGTTAGTAAATTTTCATGCAGACTGAGGCAAAGTAACTGTCCACAATGGTAGATGGCCTATTCATTGTGTCTATTATAATTAAGATGAAGAGGAGTTATTGTTAACAATATTCTGAAAAATGTACCTCCTTTTTAGTTAAAATTATAGTAAAATGGCTAGATTTGCTTACCCCTCAGGTACTTCTAAAATGATGCAGGTTTTCATCTGTTTCCACATAAACCATGGTCTAATCAAATAGCTTTGTTGCTGAAGGTTATAATTTGCAGCTGACAAGTGATACACCCAGTAGCAAAGCTCAGCAGTACAATAATGTCTATGAGCATTTTGAAGGCAAATGTGATGTTTTTCAGAGAATATATGAACACTTTCAAATTCCAACAAGGTTCTGCTAGCCAGTTTCCTCTTTGCACACTAATTTGCGAAGAACACATTTCCTTTGCAAGGGACTGGGATGCAAATGTTCCTTCCCATTTTTATCATTGATGAATTTCATGGAAAATAATATTGAAATTACTGACAAGATAACCACTTTTGTTCCACAGCTTTTGAGATCCTCTCATTAACGTTAAAAGTGTGAGTCTTTGTTAAAAGTGTGCACATTGTAGCACATGCTACACACCGAGCTATTTCATTAGCTACATATATCACCAGGAACTCAAGATCTAGTGGCTTCCACGGGGCATGGACACAGATTATACACCATGGCCCACAGCAATGCTTTTAAATCCATTTCTGCTGAAATGAGCAGTGTTAAATGACAGCTGTTGCAATTTCACCATTTCCCAGAACTCTCAACAAATATTTTAAAATAAAAAATGACCTTTACAGCTTTTTTTCCATATTATTTGTGAAATTTTTAACTCTCCCCAAAATTAACATCGTCATCAAAATGACCATAAACCTAACCTAATGTGTTCTTGTGTGTGTGTGTCTTTTAAAAATGTTTCTAGGATGCTCATTCTGAAAACTACTTCTTTAATTTAAAAATGTAATCCTCCTTTGGTGCACTTTCTGGCAAACATAAACATGTATTGAATTCTTTAGTGCATAACAATTCAATGTGAACATTTCCTGCAAGAATTTGTGGAGATGCTCTTCCTACCTTGTTGCTCTCACTACCTCTTACATCTACTGGATTTGCTGAGATTCTCCTTACTCACTTTTCTGAAAACAGAGAGAGGTTTAGCTTTGCTTTTATAATCTCACACTGACCTAAAAGTTTTCAGTGATACCACTCATTTCAGTCCTTATCACATGAGTTCTCCTATCACTCCAGTTTCCCCTCGGCTTTGCAATGTTTCCTTACCTGTGGCTTCAAATTAGAAAAGTGTTAGAACAGCTCTGACTAACCCTACTTTACATCACTCCTTAAGTAATATTCCTCTCACCATCACTACTTATTATTGTTAAACCAGTGATGACAGAGTTCTAGTCTTTCACATCCTTTCTTTTTTTCCAGCTCTTTAGTCCAAATAATTAAAGTAACTATGAAATCAACTACAAATATTCATACTATCTCTTTGTTAAATGTTGTATTCTCATTTCCATAATACCCGTCTTCAGACTTTTGCCTTTGGGTTGAAAGTGTTTTTCTATTTGCATTACAAAATGTGGACTGTTCTTAATTACAATTTAGAGTGCTGCAGAAATAGAAACATTCCAGTAATGGAATTTTTACAACTCCATTTTGCTGAAAAAAAAAAAACACATTAGAATGTGATTTCTGCTCTGTTGCATTTATAGTATGAATTTGCCCTGTAGTGTCTGCTGCGCATACAGCTGTGGACAAAGAGCATTACTGTAAACCCAGGGCAACACGGTAACATCTGCCATACATCTGGTAGTCATCACCTACTCTTTTTACTCTCATAGGAGCTCTGCCAATATCACTCAGAGGACTCTGGCTAATATGGTTCCTTTTGAATATTCTTGCTCCTAAAAGTGTCGAGGTTGTTTTGACTGGGGTGACTGGCTGACTGTTCCTACAGCAGAAAAAGTAGAATGCAATCCACTAGAATTCAGTGATGACCAACTTTGTGAGTATTGAGAGGTGAACTTGGCCAAATTGCATGACTTGATTTTTGCAGCCAGTGGTTGTAGTGGCATCTACTCAGGTGCACCATCTGCCACACAGTTGTCCTGGTACACAATATAAAACGTGGTACGCTGTACGAGCATGAACAACATAATTCCATGCTTGGGAGTTAAATACAGAGTACATGCCCTCACCCCAGCCCTGTGCCTGGTTTTTCCATGGAATAGAGGCTGAAGCTACAGGCAGGGAGGGAACAGCAATGGTCTCTGAGGTCCTGTGCCTTAGTAACTGTAGGACATAATATTCATGGATCGCTACATAACACAACTGCTCTGGAATTAATCAGTATGTATGGAAAGTTTCTGTTTGCTGGATCTCATGAGGTTGAGTTATTTGAGTGATTTTGGGGTCCTGCATGACATTCTATATTCATCAGTAAACAGGGATCAGAAAGAATGCTTGATATTTCTGCAGAACAGCAAATATATCGATATATGACACAAAGCCATGAAGCTGAAGAACATGTCCCAGATAGTGATAAATGGATCTTCTCTACTTTATTCCAGAGAATTACAGAATACAAAAGCTCTCTAGCACAGTTTTAATGGATTTCATATATACCACATATTCCTTACCCAAAGTTGAAAAAAGGGAGAGAGAGAACATGGGATGACAGCCAAGTAAATACAAGCTGAGAGAAGAACACAGGGATGACAGGAGCCAGATGTGTGGCTGAACATATTTCACAATCATTTGCCTAGAAACCTGAAAACTCCAGGAGACTGATGAAACTGGAAGGCTATTCGTATATGGTTATTTTAGGGATTGCTCATAGTCACCATGAGATTAGACACTGGGATAATTTCAGATTGGATTTAACATTATATATTTGGCAGCCTGTTTAGTGAGCTTAACAGATCAATGGAATACAACTCTCACTGCCTCTGGTTTCATAAGGTTATATTATCAAATGATTTCCTTGAAACACATCAACTTGCTGAAGTAAAGATCATACCATACATTTAAAGGAATGGTAAGCTGATTTGCATTGTAGAGCTCACTATTACTTCTACAAAGGACGTCACTGAAAATTTTGATGTCTAATGTTTAATTTGCTCATAGAGTGCCTTTCATGAGACATCAGAAAGAATACATCACTTCTCTTTGATCTGTTATTTTGGGATTCATAAACTTTGAAATATATGCAGTGTTATCCTGGTATAAATTCAGATTTAAGAAGGTAGTTGGTTTATCTTCCTGTCTGTATCAGCTTCAGGTCTTTTGACATTTGTCAGATGAGATGCTCATTGTGGATTTAAATTCTTTATCATTAGCAATCTTCTTGTGCATCTATCTTGATGAAAATGCAAAACGCATATCCATTATCAATTTTTTTTTTAAATCTGCTGGAACAGTATATAGTTTTTACATTCGTTTGATGTGCTTATTTGGAATGATTATGCAACTTCGTGTTTATTTGTTAAAAATTGCATGATTTGTTAAGAATGTTTACATGCATTAAGTCTCAAATCAGATTTTAAATATTACAAGATCACAGTTCTATATTTTATGCCTCTTACATTCCATAATCAATTTTTAATGTGTAAATAGGCTTTACAATGATGCATTTGAATAAAAGATTTAAATTAATGATGTCAAGAAGTAAAATCAACTTTAAGCTTCCACAGATTCATATTTATTAATCAATACTCCCATAATGTATAAAACAGAAAATGTATCATTTGTGTTAGTGTATTAGATCACCTCAACCCAAGAACACTCATTTAGTGCTAAGAGTATTCTGCTGATTCATAATATAGTTAACTAAGAAGACATTAAGAAACTAATGTCTGTGAGCAGTATCAGCAATAACGTGAATCAAGAGTAAGTTGCCACTCAGAAGCCTATATTGGCCCTTCATTTTCAATAGGCCACAAGGTCCACAAGGATGACAAATCAATTCCACATTTCTATACTGATTAGCTACTAAGAAAATTATTGCCATTTTGCTACTGATCTGCTAACACTAATAAAACAGCATAGTGATAAAATATTTGTAAGAAATATAGGAACAGAGACTGTGTTAGGGATATACAAAATATAGATGCATCTTGGTAAATGCTTAAGTAATAATATCAGGAGGCTTTTAAGACAACGGCTTTTTTATTTAGTGCAAAGAAGTTCCCATCATGTATATTTTATAGAAATAAGCATAGAAATAATTTTACTTGAGATCCAAAAATGTAAAATATATTTGTGGTTTGATGAGGCAAAATTAGATACTCATACTTCTTTGGGGTCTTGACTGGAAAATGTCAGCATTATGAAGTATTAAATAAACCTCATCAATATTCATGGGGACTATCAGTGTATAGGTGGAAACATTGCAACGGGAGCTGCAGAGAGCTTATTTTACTTGGTTTGGTCCATGGGAAATGATCCAGCTTTACTTGACTTTGCACCTGGAGAGTGTAATTTGGACAACTTCTATTGTACAGAATCCACAGTTATAAAAAAGAAAGAAAAAAAAAAAAGCTGTATCTATAATTCCTTTGCATTAGAAAATAGCTATCATATTAGATTCTTTTCTATAGTAATCCTAGAATTAAAAAAAAAACCACCTTATTTTAGAAGTTCCACTTGTGAAGAATGTTTCTTATTATTGAAAAACATATAAAAATAGTACCAGTGAGGACCATATCCTTGATTTTCTCTGGAGAAATATGTTGAAAAAATTACTCCCAGTAAGAATGCCATTGAAAAGTATTAAAATCTTGACTAAAATTAAATGACTACATTTGATTTAATATTTGAAATATAGGCTTTAATTCATTCTACCATACTTTGATCTCAACAGACTGGGAGTCAGATTTAAGTTTGTATTTCTTCAAGTTGTGCATGTAGATCAGAGCTTTGGTATTCTTTAATTGTACTTCTGTTCTAAGATTCATTTCCTTTCTGGATTTTTCCTCATATCCTATCTATCTGTTGTATTTTCATATTTTTGTGCAATGAGTAGCACAGATCATGATTTTAATACAGATACACTGTATATTAAAAACTAATAAAACTGACTACACATGCAGAATAGTGGTGTTTTCATAACAGATGTGTTCAGTCAATATAAATCTAAACAATCTCAAAGTCTATAGGTGATGGTGTGTAGACAAAGAATACAAAATTTCATTTGGGGAACCAAATTATATACTTTAAGCGTGGATAGTTTTCAATTAAATGCTTATGCACAAAGAGCAGCTACATAAAGCCCTAGAGGCACATTATTTTCTTTATACTCGGTGTCCTTGGTACTAAAAATATGTTCGTATGTATAAACACACATCCATGTATAAATAAACTGTGTATATATAATCATATATGTCATATATACACACAATGTACATGTATTTCAATAACTCGTATATTGTTGGAAACAATGAAGGCTGTAATGTTTCTGACAAACCTGTCCTCAGCTCAGACCAGCTGGAAGTCAGACCCTGTACTACCAATGAGCTCTAAAACTTTTGTATCCCAGTATCCTGGTCTGGGTACATTACTAGTGTCTTTTGAAGAATAATAATGAAAGAGTAATACTTGTGCTACTACTTTGTTGAGCTTGGTTAGGAAAAAAAAAAGGCAAGAGAAATTAGTCAGCAGGTGTCAAATACACACTATAATGCAACCATATAATTGATATTTGATATTTTTCCATTGTGTTAGTCTCTGTATTAGATAGTTCTTTCACTCTATCATATTTCATGCAATTTTTGTGACAAATTACATTTATGTTTACTTAAGGGTTTCTGAAGAAAATGTACTGAAATGTACCTGGTAATCTTCTGTGAAAAATCTTGACAGATTCCTTTTCATACTAGCAACTGCACAGTCATTTTAAATTACTCCTATTCTGTTTACAAAGTGTTGCCAGTGCAGCATAGAAATAAACAGTGCATGCTCTAGACTACAAGCAGTAGCACAATACAGCTATTTACACAGCAAAAAATAATTTGGTTCAGAATTCATAATGAAGCAAGGGAGAGTCCTAAACCTTATTGCCTTATTACAAGCCTAAAATGCTAGTGTATTATTACACAAAGTATTAAAATGACTGCCGATACAGGCACTTAGTTTTCAGGAGTTAGGACTTTGTGTAAACAGATGGCAGGAGGTTCTGTGAGTGATCCCCTGCTGCAGCCAGCTGAGTGCCACTGCTGTAGTCTATCCTTGGACCACAGTACCCTTGTCATGAACAGAAGTGACCTCTGTAGGCATGTTAATGAAGTACTCATAGCCAGGACCTGTCAATAGTTATCATAAGCACAAACCACCAACAGTGGTTAGGTTTTTTATAGTCTTCCTGTTAAAATTAGGAATCTGCCACAGATTCATAGCATCTCCAGTCATCTTTGCATGTTGTCATTCATTGACATGAAAGTAGAGCCTGAAAATGCAAGCTGCTATACAAGCAGGGTCTCAGATTAGTGCCTACATCATGATTATAAGAATAAAATAATCAAGACATATGAGAAGCTGCAGAAGTGGCTTTTAGCTTTCTTTAACAGAATTTGAATCGTAGAAGGTAAAGACTTACTTAAACAACAAAAGATCTGTAACCAAGGGCTAGAGCTACCTCCCCTTTTCACCACAAGGTAAAGACCCTCTGACTTTTTAAGTCAACTGTGTTTTACAATGCACTGCTCAGTTTAAGAAGTGTTGCTGTAAATCTGAATTTACGTTCTCTTGAGACTTCTCTGCCAAATGCTGGATTTCTAGTAATGATAGGCAATTCTTCTTGGCATTGAAAAGCAAGAGGACAGAGATTGTATTTAAATTTCCACTTAAACTTCATATAGCACAAATATACAAGATATTTTTTTCATTAGGCTTACTGCTGTCTAATCTCTGAGGGTTGTAAAGACTCCCTCACAAGGATGTTTTTACCTTAGTGAGTGTTTCTTCATAGCAATGAAAGTAAAACAGCAATACTAATAAAAGTTCAACAATCTCAAAGATGAAGGAAGAGAAGAATTTATTACATAAAAATGTTGAAAATACATTATTACTTAGAACTCCTACTTTTTATTTTAATAAAATAGTATTTTTCATAGCATGTCAGGACATGTTTTAAAGGGCTCAATTGCATAAAGTTTCTGGAAAACTCACCACCTAAATAGCAATAAAATACGCTGGAATCCAGGCAAATATAAAATAAAACAACCTGAGGTTGTCAGTCAGACATGAACACTTAGTTTAGAAGTGAATTTTCAGAGTGCTACAAAAGCCATGATTGCAAATTTCTCAGTGTCTTTTTGGTTTAAGTAAATTGAATGGGAGAGAAGACAAAGTCTAAGTAAAAAAAAAACCTTTTTTTTCTTGCTTAAAGTGAGTCCAAAGTATATTGTTAGTGCTGAAGGTTTCCTTCCCGATCTTCCAAAGTATTTCTTGCAACCTGAAAAGACTTTTTTTCTTTTCCTTTGTTCTCTCAAAATGTAGCTAATGTTGACTGCAATGCTGTACAGTCCATAGTTATTTTAACTCCTACATGTCATGAAAATAAAGCTCTAACTCCATATTTCTGCTTTTGAATATAACTTATTACTGCATGAATAAGCTAAAGCATTTCAGCACTAAAGCCTTCTTTAGGGAGCTTCATTTTTATCTGTTGTTTTAAAAGAGTATGTATGTATTTATGAGAAGTTTGATTTATGAAGTCAGTGTGCATTTATGATAGCATTCATTCTCTCAAGTGGTATATATATAGCCAGTCATCAGTTCTGTGCCATTCATTTGATCAAACACATTGAGATTTTATAGGTACCACTCTGGGAAGAAAGATTACCCTCAACTGCAATCCAATACCTCTTTTTTCCATGTGTATTTATTAACTTCATTTTATATATGGGTAGCTCAAAAATTCTGTATTAGCTTGTCTGATGAAAAATAAAAAAATAAAATAAACAAAAGTCAGACACTCCAGTAGATGAGGGGAAATTTAGAAGTGAAAAGTTTGTGAATCTTAGACTTTGATCTGCTGTTGCTTAGTAAAGAATGTTGAGAAGGCAGTTGAGCCATACACACCACCTCTCTCACTGGCTTTTCAGGAAGACTTTGGTGATCTTATTACTGGACCATCTCAGTAGTATGAGTTTTATCATTGTTATTCAAAGATGAGGCAAGATCCCTACTTGGGCTCCTCCTTTGATCAGTGTGGCAAATGAAACCAATCAGAATTTGTGACTCAGTCCCATTGACTATTGAAAATAATTTAAGCACTGTTGATCTTTATGACAGACCAAAAAAGTTATCATTAATGGGTGACTAAACAGAGTTGGTTCTGTCATGTTGATTAGTATATAAGTTTTTATTGTAAAAAGGAAGTCTTGTGAGAGTTGAAATGGCAGGAGTCAGGATGGTGTCTGCCAAAACCACCTAAGCCAGTGTACTGGTTTATGCTTTGAAATTCAAATAGGTCTTCTTGCAGTGCAATCAAGCTGCTGATCCTGAAATCCTTTGTGGTGCTTCAACTGTGCCTTTTCAGGGCAGCTAGTAGTCAGTTGGTACCTCTGCTTCTCACTGTAAGAGCATGTGATTCAACCACTGTCCTGTGGGGCCTGTGGTTACATCCACTTCTGTGCTATTTACTGAAAGACCCTGTAGCTTGGCACATGCAGGGCATCCCCTGGCATCCTGAAAAGAGTCACAGTGTGATGTAACTCAGAAGTGGTCTCTTTCTTTAAAAATACGATTTATTGTGCCAGAAGGTGTTGTGTCATGATTTTGCCTTTCCTTCCTGTATTCTTATTTCAGAGTACGTAATACAACATAAACAAATACGCAGGGACATGTGCAATACGCACATGTATGTATTAATACGTATTAATGTTGGGTTTCCCCCAGTTCTTCAGGAAGTATATTTTATGTTTGAGAATAGTACTGTTACATGGGAATATGTTTAACACGTAGAAATGGCTCATCTTGTCAGAACAAAATAAAAATCTTAATTCTGTACCTATTTTCAGGCAAAATTTAATTGCTTATTCAAAAACTTCACACTATGCTGTAAAAACAGATTTCCATTCAGATCTTTTCATGCTAGTTTGACTGTTTCTCAACCATTATATTATAACACCTAGACAGAGTTCTTATTCATGATTTCCTGCATGGTCTGTTGTGCAAACTTATCAGTGATTTATTCAGAGGTGTGAATATGTATAGAAACATATGCAGGTAAGTGTATAATCGATTGTGCTGGAATTGCTCTAATTTGGCAATGGTGAGGCTGCAAGTGATTACAAAGCAGTGGGACAAGAAGGAGTATAAGCTGAAAAGTGCGGGACAGAAAGACTTTCAGACACCACTGTGACAATTTGTTTTTCCTTTGTTTTGTAAATTGCATTAACTTTGTAGACAGGAGGAATCTGCTAAGAAATTTTGAATCCCCAGCAGGTTTTACTCTGTACTTGTAGATCTTGTTCCCTGCATCTACAACAGAGAATGCATTTCTGTGCCTCAGCTACAACATTTTCTAGTTTTGTATCCTATTTGAAATTGTTAAAGTGGAAACTTGTGACCAGAAACTCTTGGGCAGTTACACTGCTTCTGATATTTTGCTGATAAACTCAGACTGAGAGGATGGAGGCACAAATGTCCCGAAGAACTGCAGCTAAATCTGTCGCACCTCAACTGACAGACTCATTAAAATTGCAGTAAAAGCTGAAACTATACAGTGGGATTCTAATTAAATATCGAAAATATCTTTTGAGTAGAATTATTGAAAGATTCCATTTTACTCATGGAGAAATACAATTACAATTAATATTTTGTCAAATCCAAGTTTTTTATCTAAGTCCTGTTCTTAAAATTTAAGTAGGTCTGTTACAGTCTTAAAATTTACAGATGACTCCATCTGAATGAGATGCAACCATCCTAAATCTACCCTTAGGAGCACATAATATCTCACATAATTTTCTTAGTTTATTTAAAATACCCTTCCCCTAATGAAAAAAAAACAAAATTTTAAATACTTTTAAACTTTTTAAATACTTTTTAAAAAAATTCAGATTAAATAAAAAGGACCAAATTGTTTTTAATGAAAATGTTTTGCAAGTGTATATCCCATGAAGTGTTTTTTCTTCAGCAAAGAGTGAAATACAGTGTATCGTTTATACAAGGTCCTGATAATGCAAAATGCTGAATATGATCATAATTCCATTCAAAGGTTACAAATAAAATGTCAGAAAAACATATGTGCTTTTCTAGTCCTATAGTTAAAATAGAATATTAATAATGACAAATATTGTACAACTGAAACTATCGCAGTCATCCTATTTAAATATCTCTGATTCAGTGGTTTCTGAAAGGCTGTGATGAGTTAACACAAATTAGAAATACAACTAGAAAAGGCTATATTTAAGTATTTGAATCAGGATTTAAATTTTCACTGAAGCCAAGGAAATCACCTCCATCTCTAAACTTCCTTTATTCCTCATGCTACAGTTAATATTTACCATATCAAATGTTAGATATTAAATCTTAACACAATCTATCCCTGTCGAAATTAAAGCAAAGTCAGAAGGTGCGTCAAGGGCCTGAATTATGTTCTCAGTGGACTGAAATCAGATATTTAACACTGTTTAAACATAGACTGTTATGATAGAATAGTTCTAGGAGGACATCCAAGTAGGCAATTTCACTATTCTCTGAAAGACTTACACAAATAAGATCTGGATGGAAAACTGAAACAATATAGTCACGAAACCTTTGGTTTAGAATACTACTCATGTGAAAAAGAAACATCATCTGGATAAGAAGAGATTAAAGAAAAAACTTTCTAGATCTCTCAGCTGTAGCAAAGTAAAACATGACCTTCATTGTCTAGGACAGATTTGTTTCAATGTTGGAAGACCAAAGGAAAATAAGTTCAGTGGTTTAAGGTAGGGCAAATTTATAGAAAACAGCTTTTCAAAGGCTTAAAATAATTGTCTTCCTTTAATGCCTTAGATTTTTTAAGTGATCCAAGTTCTTACTGGTTTCAGGAGACTGTCTAGCATTATATATGTGTGTTTAGAGCCTCTGTTAATAACAAAACTGTCTATTTAACTTGTCCTAAAACTTCTTATGTTAATGATAAATAAGTAAAAAGTAGAAAAATTGAAGTAACTGAGAAAAAAAAAAAATTCCTAATGTTTTAAATATTGGAAAGGATTTTATAAGAAGAAAGCTCTCTAAAAATTTGGCCTTTGATGTTTACTCTTTAAATTAAATATCTCTACATATACTATAATCATTTATTTATTTGAAAACAAAATGAAATCAAGATAATTGCAGTAATTACATTTAGATCCTTTACTGTTGGATGGCTTTAAATAGAATTTAAATCTTGAAAACAGTAAAGGAAAATTCAATAAAGAAATTTATTATGCAAATATTTTAAAAGTTAGAATAGGATTTCATTTACAGAAGCCATATACCTATATAAAAAAGATAGTTTATTCTTTTTTCTCCATACTGTACTGTGTGCAGTACTCTGCACTGCATGCACACTGTGAGAAGGAAAGTATGCCTCCATAAGGTAAATGGAACAGTTTTCCCCATTGTGTCTGAGAAGTGGGCAGGACTAGGTTAGTGTATAGTACCATATTACAGGCATGCTTTTTACTTCATAACTTGAGTTATTTCTGGAATTTCTTCAGTCCTTTGTTGGTACTTATTTTGCTTAAATTTAGACATTATAATAGGAGCCTCTAGCATAAGATTTGTCTGGTTTCCCTTCAGTCAGGAGAAGCTATATTCATGTCGTTCATTCCACCTTTTTCAAATATAGAAAACCCACTGGCAATGTTTCTCTCTCCAACATTTATAGAAAGAATCAGATAACCGCTTCAATCTAAGCATTCAGTGTCTTGACTTTTCAGTTATGCTGCTCTGTGCCAGCCAGATAAGTTCAAGTTTTTCTGCCTCAAGTCACTGGGTGATACAGGATGCCAAAGGCTGAAACCATGGTCTGTGCTGGGGTCAGATATGGAGTGCTCAGTTTTGACAGAATAGCAGCGTTGTGAACAAGGCCTCAGGGGCCAAGATTTCAAGTCAAAGGAAATTGTAATGGGTAGAAAAAGTACCCATAATACCATCCTTGCAATTTACAGTGTAGGATATACAT